>SNQJ01S0052784.1:8529-31451 GCA_010110895.2 Picea sitchensis | reverse complement strand
ATCCCTAAGTCGACCTCATGAGGGAAGTTGAAGAGTCACCTAATCCAATGATGGAGATTAGACTAGATGGACAATGGTGATTAGATGAATTTTTAGTCACTCACTTCATTAACTTTCATAAAGTCACTTTAATTTCATATCTCATGAATTAAATGCACTAGGGACCACATTGGACACTTTCTCACCCCTAGACGCCTAGGTGATGAGAAACACTTGTCCTTAGTACTTTTAAATTTAATTCAACACAAACAAAGCCTATATCTATACATTTTCCAAATCGAAGTAGCCAAAAATCTCGTGAGGTTAATAACAATTTCTATCTTGCACCACCAATATTCATCTACAACAATAGGATTTCAAATCATTATTGCCTTCTTTGAATTTGCACGCCAACCCACATGTCACTAATAAGTACATTCAACATTGACGGTTTGACCATTAAAAGGTGCATTGTCATTGTGGATTTATGAACATATCATGTCTCATCTACTTTTAAAAATTGCAACTTGAAAAATTACATAAGTGTGGTAGTTCATGATGAATTTTACCATCACCTTGCACTATCCTATGAGTCATTGTTGGAAGACTACGTTCATCTTCTTCAATAACGGTGTTAATCACTGGACTATGGAAGGAGTAAAAAAATGTCATTATATCTCATCTCTAGAGCTATCTCTATTGCTTTAGAGATTAGTGCATTGTCAATGATAGATTTGAACTTCATTATAATACCTAGTTTTGTCTATCTAAATAATAGTGAGAACTTAAAAAATATAATTTGTGTTCTCATCCAAAGAACCCATAGTTTGGTAAGGTAGAGATGCCCACCAAGGTCTATCTTTCGGACTAAGTGATGAGGATCTTATCTATGACTTTATGGTATTTGTTAGTGTTGGTCTTTAGTGTGATGGATTTTAGTTAATCCAGAGGGTAGGTGGGTGTGTAAAATTCATAGTATTTGGTTTGTTCGACTATTTTATAAATTGAGAGTATTTGCATAACTTGTTATCTATCAGGAATCCCCTCGAAGGCTTGGTTGGCAAAGAATGGGCTTTTTGATGGTCTTTGTCCTATTTGTCATCGTTCCAAGATGGTAAACCACATCTTTGGGAGTGCGAATTTTCTAGTTATTGGACATTCATTTAGGATCATTACTTTGTTCTCCTTCAATAGTGAAGGATTCATTGGTGCGCCACTTTGTTTAGTGATTGCGACAATCTAGTTTGCTCCTCTTTCATTGGGCTTCGATAGTGCCTGAGAGTTTTTGGCTTGTTTGACTTTTGAAAGATTGGATGTAAATTTGTTTTTGAGGATGAAATTAGTTTATGTGGTGTGATTAGGTACATCACAAGTTATTGGTTAAGGGTGCCTTGCTGATAAAAAACGCTGAAGCTTTAGATTTCATATCTTATTTTGATTTTATTTCAGAAGTAATAGCTATTCAAAAGAGGATATAAACTCCATAATATATATACCCTTTCACTTTTTGGTTTGCTGCTTGTAAATATAAGGCATATTTAAAAAAAAGGGGTAGGGATTTATTATGTGCAATTTCGTACGGTGCCATTTCGAGGTTTGGATAAAATATGTATGGGTTTTATCTTGATCATTGTATCCATAATCTAGATTGACATAATGGCTAAGGTGGTTTTTGAGCATGTATTATATTATATTTGTATAATTTGAGTGAGTCTAATAGTTAAACACATGTATTCTCTCCTTGAAGATCATAGAGTTGAATCTTAATGAGAGGCATGGTATTCGTAGATCAAGTGGTGAAATAACTACATAGAGGAGGTCCATTGTCCTATAAATTAGAGCATGTATTATATTATATTTGTATAATTTGAGTGAGTCTAATAGTTAAACACATGTATTCTCTCCTTGAAGATCATAGAGTTGAATCTTAATGAGAGGCATGGTATTAGTAGATCAAGTGGTGAAATAACTACATAGAGGAGGTCCATTGTCCTATAAATTAGATTATTATTAAATAATAATAATAATAATGATCATCTAAACTTTAAGATCATGGCTAAGCCAAACACCAAATTTGTGTAGGACACCCCTTTATTTGAGGGACAATGGACCCCTCCCCAATGATTTGACTACTAAAATCTATAAAAGTCCCGAGTGTCTATATACACAAATACTATAAACATTAACATTGTATATATCATATTATTTATTTAATAAGAAAATTATTATTATTATATATATTATAAATATTTAGGTTAATTATTGAATATCTTTTTCCATTAAAAAATAATAATTTATAATATTCCATCTATGAATTTTTCTTAACAAAATAAAAAATAATTTATCCACTAATAATATTCAATATAATGAATATTCACATACATACCATAATTTTATCATAAATCAATTAGCAATTACTCGTCTCACTCAACTAAATAAAATGTACACGTGTACACATCATAGGTGCTTTTAAAAACTAAATTTAATACTCTGTAATGTCCAAGCTGTGCATTTTGAGTTAGCGTAGCTATCTTCTTCTTCTGTTGATAGATAAGGATTACCGCAATATTAGATATCCCTTCCTTTCGCATTCCTGTGTTTCTTAATGCGACCTGAGTGCACCCACCACTGGTTTCGCTGTTGATAGACATCGTACCTCAATCGTGTGCGATAGGTCTCCGTTTACCCTGGCACATAAATAGAAAAAGTGCAAAAAAACGTTGTTAGTAGTAGCAAAAGAGGACAATCATCGATTAGCATACGGAAATTTTTCGGCGCCGATCCTTTTAATCGCGCGCGATATGAAAAATTCGGTGGACTGAATAACATAATATATACGACCAGCCCAATGCCGCTCCTGAAGAACTGCAGTTTGAAGAAAGGGATCTTGTAGCATAGAAAACAATGATTGCAAAGTCTGAAGTAGGGAAATTAGTAGAATCAGAACCAGAGACTCAAACCTCCTTATGACTTGCAAAGACGAATCCTAGTACATCCGCGCTAGTTGCTGCATCGATCGTTTTACCTGTTCTGGTCACCAATTTTGGAGTTACAGCATCAACTACCACCATTGTGCCAATGACTACAACCGCAATCATCGTTGTTCAGTTGAGAAGGAAAATGGCGTAGTACATAGAAAACATTCGTGTTTCAAAGTTTTTGGAGGATACTGGTTCAATTGATGGTAAGTTGCATTATTGCATATGATTTCGATCAAATCAAATTTTGAGCAATTTATGACGGGAAATTAGTTTTATTTGGTTCCTAGTCAGCACACTGCGCTACAAAGTCTTCATGTTCTTCGTAAAGCAACCATAACTGTAGAACTTTGTCGAAATAGAAGCCAAGGTTTTGGCATATTAGCTCAAATGGAGACTAGGCGAATTAGCCAATAACTTTTATAAAAAAGACAACTCAAATGGAGACTAGGCGAAGCATTAATAGGATTCCTAAATTGCAGTGAGTCTCAGTTAAAGAAATATCATCCCCGATATAATAGTGGAGGAATTCTTGAGCTTTTTCAAAAACTTGCTCTCGAAACGAAAAATAGATTGAAAGCTGCCATTGAACAAATCTGTTCCAACATACCAAGGTCCAAGGATAGTTTCTCAAGAACAAAGCTTGGCTCTCGTCGAGATAGCCTCCGAGGAAGTTAGGCAGGCGGTTTTTTCTCTTTCAAAAGACAAAGCTCCAGGCTCGAATGTTTTCTTGGCAAATTTTTTCGAAGACATTTGGAATTGGTTTGGAGATGATCTATGGATGGTGGTCGAAGAATCATGGAAGAAGAGCACAATGTTGAGGGCTCTGAAAGCCACTACCATAAATCCCATCCCAAAGGAACAGAATGCTTCCACAGCTGAAAAATTCCTTCCCATGCTTTATGTAATACAGTGTATAAAATCATCTCCAAGGTTATTGCTAATTGATCAAAGCCCCTGCTGGATAAACTAACATCACAGGAGCAAGGGGGTTTCGTGGGTGGAAGACAGATCCGAGATGGGGTTATTGTGGCGCAAGAGGCAGTCCACTCGCAAGTGTTAAAGAAAAAATTAGGTGTGATGATAAAACTAGATATGGTAAAGGGTGTATCATGTATGACATGTTGAATTGGGCTTATTTAAAGGTTGTGTTATGTGTTTTTGGATTTGCTGGTAATGGGATCAAACGGGTTATGAGTTTTGTTGAATTCGCTTTTTTCTCTACACTGTCTAATGGAGCCCATGGGAAACCCTTTAANTATGACATGTTGAATTGGGCTTATTTAAAGGTTGTGTTATGTGTTTTTGGATTTGCTGGTAATGGGATCAAACGGGTTATGAGTTTTGTTGAATTCGCTTTTTTCTCTACACTGTCTAATGGAGCCCATGGGAAACCCTTTAAACCAAATCGAGGATTTAGACATGGGGGTTTCCTCTCTCTATATTTGTTCATCATTTGTGCAAAGAGCCTAGCAGGCAGGGTGTCTAACATGGGAAAATCAGCAAGCTGCGTAAAGAGAATCAAGGTAGCCTCAAACTTTAGGTCGGTTCACATCCACAATTTTTAGATGATACAATGCTGGTTGGAGAAGCTTTAATAAGGGAAGCCAAGGGATTACAAAAGATTTTGGATATGTTCTTCGAAGCATCAGGGGTGGCCATCAATGATGGTAAATTGCAGATGATTATGTTCAATACTTGAATGGATCTTCAACAAAAATTATGTCGCATTTCACATTTTCAAAGAGGCTCCCTACCATCCACATACTTGGCATTTTCGTTAATTACGAACTGAGGCAGAAATCTTTCATGGGAAGAAGTGCTCAGTAAAATTCGAAATAAGCTTTATAGTGGGAGTTTTCGGGCTCTCACTCTGGCTGGTCAAATTCTTCTGATTAAAATAGGTTTACAAGCTCTCCCGATGTATGTCTTTTCAGCCTTGGTTGCTCCTCAAAAAGACCTCTTAGTGATTGACCATATGTAAAGGGATTTTCTTTGCGGAGGTGCAACTTTGGAGAAGAAAACGCATCTAGTTGCGTGAACTACGTTTGCCAGCCAAAATCCAAAGGAGGCCTAGCCATAAAATCTTTGGACTTCATGACCAGTGCAGTATGTAGCAAATTCATTTGGAGATGGGACAAAAATATGAAGACTTTTTTGGGAAGGTATCTGGCAAGCCAAATATGCACTCAATGTAGACATTAATAGTCTGTTACGAATTGAAACAACTATTCTAAGCTCTTTTATTTGGAATAGTTCATGGGAAGGACTAGACTTATTATACCGATAAAACTTCTGTGAGATACTGGATAGGCTTTTTGCTTTGTTTTCAGTTGATTCCTAGGACCAACATGAACCCCTTGCTATAATACTATGATTTTGATCCTTGGATTATGTGGGATAAATAATGTGTATGTTTAATGATAACTTGTCTAGGAGCCTAGATATATGTGGTATTATTTTTGAACATGACATGATACACTAACTATTAGCAAGGGGGTAATCATTCTGTAGTTTCTTCTGGTTTGTACACATGTATATTATGATTATAATATTCAAATTACTAAATGGCTTCACGCGAGCATATGGAGCTATGAGTCTACGAGAGGGAGAGAAAGGAGGCTAAGGAGAATTAATATGTTTTATTGTTTCCTTGACCTGATCCTAAATTCCTCAACTCTACCTTATGATTAATCAAGTCTTTTCGTCTTTTGAAAGATATCTGTCCAAAGGAATGATATGTGTTCTTAGTGAGAAGGCACATGGCCTTAGTTTAGTTTGAAGTATTTAAGATGTATTTTTCAGAGAAGGCACATGGCCTTAGTTTAGTTTGAAGTATTTAAGATGTATTTTTCAGCTATGGAAGGGGTTCTTTGTTCATTATTCTTGTACCTTCTTGTTCCTGTCCATTCTATGTAGAGCTGCTGTCATCCAAATGTGAAAATCATGACTGAATTCACTTGTGAATGCTTAAGAAAATACCATAAATTGCTAGCAGCAGGAAATTCTATAGTGACCAGCATAAGAGATTCCCTTGCTTGCATTGGAGCACTAAAGAGAAAGGGGATTCCCTGAAGGACTACATGACTACATTTCAGAGAAGGGAACTCCTGTCTTGGTGTTGTGTAGGGATGAGAGGGAGAGTGTGGCTAGTTGAAGATGGATTGCTATGCATGAAATATTGTAGTGATATTTACCTTGTATGAGCACTATGGGTCAGGCCATGTGAGAGAGTTCAAAGTCATCTAGTGGAAATTTTCCCTTGTGGTCTCATAGCCCTGGCTTGGGGGTGGCCTTTGCAATAGTGTGTCTATGGTTGGGTGAAAAGTGCTTGTTTGCAGCCAGTTGGTGGTGAATTCCATAAAAGATAAGTGTTGTTCTTGCTGCTGTTAATTATTTTGTGATTTACTTTTATTATGAATTTTAATCGCTGACAATTAGTATACAAGGAGTAATTGGGTAGAAGTTAATATGCTTACAATGAAATCTTATAATGCATTGGTGATGCTGATTGCTTTGTATGTGTTTTTATAAATTTGTTTTGAATGCCATTAATTCCGATGTGAAATGTAATCATGCATGTGCATTGGGGAAAAGATGTTGGTTATGCAAATGTATAAATAGGATGGAAGCATTCTTTGATGTCAATTGTCTATGCCCTCATTTGCAGATGCATGAATTCTATGTATGGAATGAGCTGCTGGAATTCTATTTGAAAGTGGGAATTCAAAGTTGAATCGATTTTTTCTCTTTGAATAGAAATGTAGTGTTATGTTTATTTTCAAATTGCATCTTTTAAATTTTGGCTTGCATTTTGCACTTGGGTGCGCATTGGTAAAAATTGCATTGCCTCCTCAAGTCAACCTTGAGTTCTGTTGGTAAACTTGGCTTGGCAATGGAAGATGTTTTTTTGAATTTAGGTGCCTTGACACCAAGGTGTTGGACATTGGGTTCAACGCTTCCCGCGAGTTTCGTGACATGGGTTAACTCCCTCTCATGGATCCAAACTTCGACGATTGTGGTGGAGACTAACACCTACAGGTTTTGGTCTAATGGAAATCATAGTCCAACAAATGGTATCCGAGCGACAGGTCTCGAGTTCGAAACTCACTCGACACGCACTGGGGGGGGAGATTGTTGGACATTGGGTTCAACGCTTCCCGTGAGTTTCGCGACATGGGTTAACCCCCTCTCGTGGATCCTAACTTCGATGATTGTGGCGGAGACCAACTCTTGCGGGTTTTGGTCTAACAATAATCGTGGTCCAACACAAGGGAGGCAAGTCTGGGCACGCCATGGAGTGGTATCGGATTTTAGTTTACAGCACTGCGCTATTATGGGTAGAAAATTGGTACTGAGGAGTTCCTGCTCAAAAAATTAGACATGGTGTATTGTTGCTAGAATAGATGATTGGATGGTTACTATGGAAAGAGTATAAAGCATGTTCCATGTCTCCACCTTGATGAAAATTTATCATGTTAAGGTGGAGGCAGAGCTTTGAAGAACTTAGATGAAGAGGTAGTTATCTCTGCCTTTCAATCATAGTAAGATTGCAACGTAACATATTTTGATTTTAACCCAAGGCATGTCATATTTTTGTTTCTTGTAAGCTTGTTGATAATTTTCTTCCTAAATGAAGGAAGCATACCAAACCTTGGTTAGTTCATTTAGCTACTGGAATTGTTACTGATTATGATGTATAAGTATGATTTTGTGCACCTTATCATATATGGTAGATACTTGTAGATGTTCTAGACATATGATTGGCTTGATCTAGGGACATTTTATGGACACACACTTTTTCTGGCATTACCCTTATGATTCTACTGACTAATTTCTCAATGGTTAGGTGTGTGACGTCTAGAGAAAAGTGGATAGTGCAAAGTTATTGGTTTATGTCCCTAGGCATTGGCAATATCTCCATTTTCTTTGTATTCATCCTTGTGATGGTGTCTTGAGATTGTATCTTGTTCAGGATGGAGGTCACTGTTTAGGTGATGATGGTAACCATTCCAGTAGCTAAATGAACTAACCAAGGTTTGGTATGCTTCCTTCATTTCGGAAGAAAATTATCAAGAAGGTTGGTTAGGATGGTACATCTTAGATTGTTCCCTTCTCTTATGTGTTGATCCTCACTTGAGACATGATTAGAACTTGGTTGGATGTTTTTTTAGTTTATTTGATGAGCTCCTTAGCACTTTTTGATGTATGGGTTATTTTTGTCACTATTGTGTAGTATGGATGGCTTAGTGTGTGAGTGCCCTAGCCTATTTCACGGGTTTTCGCAGTTGAGGTAGTTTATTTTGGTATTGTTATCACAGAATTGGAAGCAATTTCCATTGTCACCGAGGCAAGTACTTCCCTCGTTTTAGTGATGGAAATGGATCCAACACAAGGGAGGCTTCCCTTGTGACCTTAAGGGATCCTATAGCAAGCTAAGGGCAAGTCTACGACCCCCTATATTGGTCACTTGAAGAGAGAGACTAGGTCTGATCTAGGTGGATCTCGATGGCCATCCACCTTTTCCACTGAATCAACATTTTCGAGTTTGTGGTTTTGATAAACCATGATATTCACCCTTTGATGGGGAATGTAATGTAATGGCATCTCCATTTGTTAATTACAACCATCATGTAATGATTTCCTAGTGGTCTTATGTACATGCCTATAGCATTAATGCACTAGATCCCATTAGAACTCTGTAGTTAAGCGCGCTTGTGCTAGAGTAGTACTGGGACGGGTGATTGCTCGGGAAGTCCTAGTGTTTTACATGCCTATGGCATTTTGTAAACTTAGACCAATTTATCCCACATGCATTATGGGAATTATTCTCCTCTCAGTCTCCCATATATAATTGAGGTGAAGGAGGTCCTTTATGCATGCAATGGAGTGTGATGTAATGCTTATTGCTAATGAGCGTAGCCAACATCTCTTTCTCTTAAGAGATAAGCTAGCACCATTCTAGCTAGTTTATGTTCTACAATATTCTGTTATTCATTAATAGAAGTTCGGTTTCACTGTATTTTTGTGTGCTTTGCTATATTTTTGTTTGTATCTCATTTTGTTCTCAACATAATCCATATCAGTGGTATCAGAGCAGTCTACTCTTTGTCATTACTCAGAGCATGTCCCCGACAAGGTCAAGGTATAGAGAGTTGGGTCTTGTGCTAGTTTTGCTCGAGGATGACCACTCTTGCTAGCCCAAGCGACTGCCCATGGCAGAAGAAAAGAGAGATGACAGTGCATGAGATCCTTTCAAGACGTTGCTCGAGGAATCCCTCGTGTGACAAAGGAACGAGGTGATGGACAACTTTTCCTAGATCCTTCGATGACTGCCGATGGTGACTGGGGCATCTTCGATAAAAAACCATTTTGGAGATGCAACGCCCTTCGAGGTACAAGTCAATTTTGATATCCCCTTATTTGAAGGCCAAATAATTGTGTATGCTTTGGAGAAATGGCTGAATATGTTGGAAGGGTATTACTTTGTCCAAAAAATTTTCGATGGCAAAAAGATCACCTTCGTGCTCCTTAAAGCCCTTCCCCATGTCAAATCTTGGTGGGAAGGTTACTGGGAGAGGTACACCATAGATGAATTTACGCCATTTGGGAGAGAACCCACTTGGGTGCCCTTTGTATATGCCATCAAGGAGCAGTTCTACCCTGTCGGAAACTATGATGACTAGTATATGAGATGGATGACTCTGCATTAGGAAAGAGACCAAATTGTGCCAGACTACACTAACATCTTTCATACCTTGCACTCAAAGATGAGTATCAAAGACTTTGAGCGATTCCTGGTTTTGAAGTACCGTAGTGTTTTGCATCGGTACATTCAAACAAAGATGGATTTATTGGAGGTCTCCTCACCGAGATTTGCTTACCGATATGCAGTCAAAATTGAGCAGAAATTCAAGCAACAGAGTAAGCGACAGTTCGGGTTTGTAAATACGCCACAACAGAAGCATGGCAAAGGCAACCCTAACTCATAGAACAAAGGACAAAGTATCAATCTCAAGAGAATCAGTCCAAGCCGTCGACTAAGAAGGGTGATGGAAAGCCAAAGGACACCAGAAAGTGGTGTGAGGTCTACAAAATCCCCTAGCACTATTACCCCCCCATGCCTAGGGGTAACTAGAGGATATCATGTCTCATGGCCCGCAATGCAAACAATGATCCCGACCATGATGATGATTAACATGTCCATAGTTAGCAGCCCAACAACTCCCTTTAGATTTGCCTCTTACAGCTACAGATCTGCCAAACTCATCACATCTAGACAATTTAGTGTATGGGAGATGGTATGCCCATTGCCAACGCCACCATGAGGTATGTTAGTCCTTCTTTCATGCGAAGTGTTGTGCTTAATTTACTGAGCATGTGGATGAGGATCATTGGATGAAGTTGGATAATGGATCACTGGCTCAAGAAATTATGTCTGTTGCCTCATTTCACCTTGGTGGTCAAAGTTGGATAATGGATCACCGGCTCATGAAGTTATGTTTGATGCCTTGTTTCACCTTGGTGGTCACTTCAGGCTCCTGTGACCCGGTTGTCACCGCCTAGGGAAAGGGGTACTATTGGGGTCCCTCACAAGGGTAACGTTCCACTCCTCAACATACTTAAACACTTTCCATCTTGGAGCTTGTCACAATGTACTAAACTTCTATAATGGGTCAGCGGTTCATTCTCTCATGAGAAGAAGGTTTGAAGGCCCATAGGTTGATGCAACTGCCATATATGCTATGTAAAATGATAAAGGCACCTGTAAAAGCCACATGCCAACTTGAACTCTACCCCCTATCGGTAATCCAATCGCCCCTTGTCCCAATGCACTAAATGCACATCTAAAACAGGGCTTTAGCCCAATAAGAAAATGAAAGAATAAGCTTGAAACCGTACAACGGGACTTGCAAAAAAATGAATGGGTATCAAAAGGCAATTAAGGGTTCATAATGCAAAAAGTACCGAGGAAACAATATCTCAAGCAACAAGCATTCCCTCTAGAGGTAGTGCTCATATAAATGGTTTTAATGACACCATAAGCCATGAAGTAAGACCAATTCATAATATCACACTTTACTCTTGAAGGGTTTCTTTTTCTTTCACGCCTCTGACATATCCCTGTACTCCGGTTTTTCTTTTCACCTGCCTTGTTGGCACACTTAATAGGTTCGGATGAAGTTCCTCCCATATTTAAACTTGCCAGCTCACATGAGGTATTGCTTTGGTGTGATGCTTGAAAGGGATAATGAGGTGAATTGTTCACATGGCTTATATCTTAAGTAACAACTTACTTTGGATGACTTAAGATCCAATAGCTTCCATGAACATTGGTTTACCTTGTCTTATACTCAGCTTTGTTTTGGATGGCCCTGAAATAGTTCTTTGAGGGACGCCTTAGGATTTCACCCATGATGTTGTGCCCTTATTGTAGGATTTTGGTATGTGTGATGCAGAGCAATGAGTCACCCAGTGACTTGGCACCTTTCAACATGAGCTCTCACATCTTCAAGACCTTAGACAATGGACTGACAATTTGGTTTTGGTAGATTTATCATGATGGCACACATAGACAAGGTTGAAAGTTCCTCATGTTAAAGGCAATGTACCCTAGGCTTATTTCTCTCACCGGATTGAGAATGTTGCAAGAAAGGATAGCTAGATACATGCAGAGACGAGATGCAACCTTCACATTGGACGGAGTGCCCTAGACCCTTGATCTTGTTCTCCATTGGATGATGACATCACCCTCTAGGGTTTGATGGTGATAGAGTTTGATGATCATTTGGGGTACCATTGGTGATAGAGTTTGATGGTGATAGAGTTTGATGATCACTTGGTATGACCATGGATGAGGGGATGCACCATTGCCATCATTACAACTTGAGATGATGCCACGCGGCCTTGGGAAGCCCTCCTTTGCCCTTGGGAGGCATGACATCACCACACCTGGCATTATGATGGCTTATTTTCATGTTTTATCATTTGTAGAGGTTGTTTGAGGGGTTGGCCTAGACCTATCTCAATTGTATCATTGACTTTTTGTATTTTGCGGGGCTTTGAGTGGTTATAATGCTAGGTTTGATTCATATAAAGAGGCTAGCACTAGATCATTAATTCATCATCACATTCCTCACACTTGTATGGTGTAACACTTCAAAAAGATTCACTATTCTCTAGTCTCTGCTCTCACAAAGCTAGTCTCTGAAGGAGGTTCTTTGTGGATGTGTTACTCTTTGGATGATAAATTTCTGCAATTAGGGTTTTGTCGGTCTTGCTACTTGGAAGAAGTAAGTAATTTTCTCTAATTTGAAGAAGCAATTTTGCTACTTGGAAGAAGTAAGTACTCTTTGCAATTTCTTGTTCTTGCTATTGTTAAAGGTGTTAAATTGCTATCTTGTTGCAAGTTTCTTGTCTTTTTGAAACCCTATGAAGGAGGCTTTTCTTTTCACATAAGTGATTCTCTCTTTCATAAAGTCTTTATTGTCCAAGTTTGTTAAGCATCCTTGCTAGGGTTAAAACCTAAGGCCCAAAAGTGTTTGCAACTTAGGGTTTTAACACTGTCTTGATCCTTGACCTAAGTGGAATCAAGAGAAGAAAAAAAACGACACCTAGGGCCCAAAATTTTTTGCACCCTAGGTACCTTCTTTCTTAAAGTCTAAAACCCAAGGCCCAAGAGTGTTTGCAAAAATCTTAGGGTTTAGACCTAATCTCTCTTGTTTCATCTAGTTCAATCTTCAAGATAATGCATTTGTGACTCCATGAGGCCTAGAGGACAACGACACTAGTCTATAGGTGTCTTGTGGTCAAAGTAGCTTTTAAAATCAATACTCTCTCTCTCTCTCTCTAACACTTTACTAACATTTCTAACCCTAACTTTAGCAAACTATCACTATTTGTTGCTGCTGTTATAAAAGTTTGCTACAGCCATTGAAAATTGCTTTAATTTTCTGTGACACTCATTTATAAATGGCTTTAAACTACTCTGGTACTTCTAGCAATTGATAATGCCTCATCAAGAATGCTTACTTTCCACAGTAAATTTCTTTACATTTCTGAGTACTTTTATTTGCTGCTGTTGCAATATATTAATTGTTGTTATATTAAACTGGGTTTATTGTTGTAATTTAAAATAAACTATAGCATTTTTAACTTTAGTGTCTAAGAGGTCATTATTGCACCCTATAACTTGGTAATTGTCTATATTATGTCGCAAGTTGTTTATTGTTTCGTACAGGTACAACAATTACCTCATTCTCTCCATCCCTTTCTAGACCTAGACCTAACCATCAAGTGACCAAGATAGGATGTTGTAGTCTTGGCTAATCTTGCTACTTGAACCCTTGAGGTCACTGCAGAATCCTCCCTTTTGTTGGACCTCTTTCCATCACTAAACGAGGGAAGTCTCTACTAGGTGACAACGGTAGATTTTTCCATAGTTACACAGATTTGGGATCTTGTGGAGGGCTTTGCACAAGTAAAAAATCCTATGATAATAGTCATTGTTATCAATAAGTTGTAGGTTAAAGTTTCCTAATTCCAACCACCAATTGGTGACAACTAAGAGAGAAACTACCTACTATCATCTTAGATAGGTGCCCCCGCCACTTTAGAGGTGGAGTGGTTACCTCAAGGGGTGAATCTCAAGGACCCTAAGGGGAAATCGAGATGGAAAGTGTGATGTATGGATGAATGCCCTATAGGTCAAGTTTCTATGTGTGGAGAAAGGCTTGAGGAAGGTTTTGATGGTAGCCAAGGGTTGCTGCTAGTAGACCTTATGGTCAAGCGATTATAATTTGCTCGAGACACAAGGAAAAACAAGTATACAATGCTCCAGTATATAATGGATCAGCAGTTAATCTTGTTGTCCCTATTGCAGAAGCTTAACAATATATATGCGCAATAAAATGATAATGAAAGATGCAAAACAAGTTGCTAAAAGTCTAGATGAAAGAGCAAGAGATAAACTAGAAACAACTAGGTCAACTCAAGTAAGATAGCACTAGACTTTAGTAATGAAAGAAGGCTGTAATAAAAGGTGTTTGCAGAAATTATTTTGCAACCTTATGGTCAGAAAGGTGCTTGTTGTTACAAAATTAAATTCAACCACCAAAACTCATAGAATCCACCCAAAAGTTGCGCTAGTCCAAGTAGATAAAAGTGGCAAACTCTTAGCTAACTCTCACGGTTGAAAATCAAGTTATAAGTGAAAGACTGTTAGGATTTCTCACTCTAATGGTCGGAGATGAAATTTATAACAACAAAGCAAGCAATGCCCCTTTAGAGCGGAATACAGATGCCCTAGTGGCTGACAGGTGCTAAGGTACAATGAACAAAACCCAGATTGCAAAAAGTTGAAATGATCGAAAATCACGTTTCCCAATGTAACTATTTTATTTCTCCAATGCAAATGCTCGATCAAGGCTTTAAAATTGGGTAAATGGAGTTTTAAAATAACATGAGTTAGGACAACAAAATCGTAGGGGTAAGCCCTTTAATTTCCTAGGTATGCTAATCAAACTTAGGGTAAATCTAAGAGGGTATACACAATCAGATTCCTCCTAGCAACCCTTAGTAACAACTTGTAAACTTAGCAAATTAGATGAAGCTTTATGGAGGGTGTATCCAATCGCATTCTCCTAGGGTTTCAAACAACCATAACCAAGAAAACAAGAAATAACTAATGCAGATTTTTTCCTTACTAATTCCAAGAGAGAGAGATCAAGCTCTAGTTTCACCAAGAAAATTCACCATAAGCATCAAGAGAACACTCATCCAAGAGGTGTGCATCACCCCTCCTCATCCATTCACCAAAAATATAGCACCATAAACATTTTCACAAGAGAGAGAAACACCATAATGCCCAAGAATAGCTAAAAATTTCAGCCAAGTACTTCTCACAATGGGGAGAGTTGTGTTATGAAAAGAGATTCACATGATCTCTATTTATACAAAATGTCTAACACATAGTTTATCCACTTTAATTTTAGGGTAAAACACAAGATAGGGGTCAACAACCCTAATCTTCCCTTTACACAAATAATATTAAATAATTCATTTTAAAATTAATTTTGCACATTAGAAACCCTAAAGTAAGATGACGTCACCCCTTTAGGGCAACGTTTTTGGCATATGTGACAAGTCGTTGAGGTTGGGATGGAACATTTGGCCTCCAAATTCCCTATCTTCATGCTCTATGGCCTTCTCCCTCAAGTCAATGTGCTCTCTTCATCAATTGATGCCAAGTGTCATTGAGCAACTCTATCACCACCAAACCAACCCCTTGTGGGATGTCATCAAACTCAAGAAAGTGATCGCCTCTTCAAGCAAAAACGCCTAGGTGGTAAGGGCGGTTAGGTCCTCCATCATGCCACATGTAAGCCTCCAGCATTGTCTCTCAGGATCCCAAAGGGCCTATATATCCATCCTATGGGCTTTCTTGCCCCATGGAAGTCTACAAGGCTAGGCTTCTGTTCTTCCAAAATCGGGCCACCGCTAGGTCCTCAGAAACAAAAGGGTACTCCAAAGATCCAAGTCAAAGATATCGAGGACAAGTGTAAACCACATCTAATAAGCAAGGCACCTAAACATGTGCATCAAACCAATTCTCATCAAATTAAACAAAGGCTCCAAGACCCTATGTTACAATGGACCAAGTTTAGGTATGGGAGGGTTGTCAAAAGCTTCACAGACCCAAACCCTCAAGGAGGGTATGTCTCAAGGATGGCTTCTTCAAGGTTATGTAGTGGATGATGAGGTGGATAGGGCTAGATTTCATAGGTCATCGAGTTTCATGACACAAGGCTTGTATTGCCTTATTTATGGGTTCCTTTGTGGGGTGGGGTGCACCTTCTTCCTCAATGCAACTTTTTCCAAGCCATTTCTTGTCTTTATTCTAATCAATGATCTAAAACACGCAGTAATTCCCATTAGTGTGAATTGATTAGCTTGGGGGGTAGTAACGCAGTGTCACTTGAACAAAGAGGCCCACAAAGTGCCATAGGGTAACCATGTAAAGGGCTGTAACGACTTGTGTTAGTCTTTATATTCAAGCGGGATATTTATTATGTGTTTCATATTGTGCAGGTCTTCAATTATTTCAAGAGAAGTACCATCGCTCTCGAGACCCCATTGGGAGAACACTGAAGGTTTATTTTAGGCTCTTATCTTTAGCTAACAACCATTCGCTTGGGCCTTCACTGAAGTACACGGCCTTCATCACCAAAGTCAAGGGCCTAGAAGCAAAGGGAAATGTAAGTGTGGAAAGTGGTATGTATGGTCGGTAATGGTACTATAACCCCTCAAGGGATCCCCATTTGTCAAACCTTCCCCAAAGGTTGGCCAGTTACTAGGAAATCTATGACACTCACCAAGGTGAAATAGGGTCAAAAGCATAATGTCTAAGCAAACGTTCTATAATCAAAAGCAACTTAAATACAACATGTTTAAATGCCTCAAATATTTGGGTGATTACCTGCCACAATACTTGACTTGTACCGCATGGAGCAAAACCTATCTACCTTTCAGAAGCTAGCTGGTGTGGTGGCTGCACTAACAATGGATCAAAATGTGGTGATAGAGCGCGCTTCCGTATGTGCAAGTGGATGCTGCTAGTCATGTGGTCTCTCGACACTCCATATTTGCAACCTGAGGGCCTCAAGACATCATCTCCTTAGTTTTCCCACAAAATGGGGATAGCATCTGGGTCCTACTTGGGGAAATGTGCTCGTCGTAGAGTGCACGAGAACCACAACATCTCCTGGTAAACCTCTGCCTACACTGAAACAAGAAATCATAAAATCTAGGGTGATTCTATCACCCTTCGTCCATATACATCAAAATCCAAATGGAAACTAATCTAGAAAAGAAAATTTTAGCATTTTTTCAAAAATTTCTAAACTCGTGAAATCAATATGCAAGTAGAGCAAAATGAAAATATGAAATCCATTTAAACTAACATGAGCAATCAAGATGCAAATGCAAAGAAATCAAGATGACCTAGCTACTTACCTGGGGCCTTGGGGCCCTGAAGATCAAACAATAGGTGATGTCAGGTGAAGTCATACAACTAGTGCAACCAGTTGATCATCTCGTCAAGGTATCTCCCCATGTGCTTAATTATGTAAAACAACAAAAATAAATCAAGCAAATAATGATTATGAGCATAAATAGATGTATAATTAATCATAAAATGAAACTCATGGAGATGGGTGGGAGGGAGGAAATCTTGCTGGAAAGAGAAACCATTAGCCTGATCATCCTGCCTGAAGGTGTAACCACAAGCCTGATCAATCCATCTTTGAAGAGGGCTGCTACATGTAGACGATGGCTCATCTTCATCCTCATGAACATGATCACAACTTCCTAAAGGCCGAGAAGATATGAGAGATCCCAAGAAGACCTCATGATTTCCCTGAGAAGAAAGGATGAGGTTAGGGACAGGCTCAGGTCTAGAGAAAGAACATCACAACCTCTTCATCTGTGAATCCCTGTAGAAATCCTCAATATGAAAGTACTTCCTCTTTGTAGAGTGAGCCTTTGATCACTCTGAGATGGCCACGTCCTGGTATTCTTCCAAAATTGAGGACGAAGGTGGCTTAGAGTCCTCGAACAAATTTGTAATCATGTCATCATCAGGCTCCCAAACATATGAATCATATACTAATGAAAAATAGTCCTCTGAAGATGGCAACTCAAACCCCTTTTCTCGAGGGATACCCTCAATGTCGTAAAGGGGGTCTCTATCGAAAATGAGACGACCAAAATCCCACCCGCGTCTGCCAGTCTGTATGAAAGTGTCTATATGCTCATCAACCATAAGTAAAGGTTCTTTCACAAGACCATCAACCAAAATGACCATCTCTTTGTCTTCGTGTGCAGGAGGCGTAAAGGCATGGACGTCTTCATCAAGTGGAAGGGATGATGCGAGCGCTTCGTCTTCGTCAAATGTATCATTCGGATCTTCAACATGAGAAAATTCATCGGGATATTCTTTGTAACTTTCTTCATATGTCTGTCTTTTGAGCACTTCTTCATTTTCAAGGGCTAGTTCTTTGGCAGGAAATAACTCTCTTATACGATTCATCATTTCCTCGACAACTTTATTAGCAACCTTTTCCTTTTTCATCTGTAAAAGTGCCATCTTCGAGGCATAACAAGTTCTGGATGAGGGTTCGTCCCATGGTGCCATATTTCCATTGACTGAAAAGACACCCCAATGGAGTCGCCAGATGAGATCAAGGCTGATCAAAGGATGGAAAGGGGAAACAAGGAAAGGTGGGTTATGGGAAGGTGGAGTCGACAGATAAGCTTCAAGAAGGGCTCATCAAAGGTGGAAAGGGAACATCCTTTAGGTGGAGTCACCAGGGAAGCCAGGGAAAAGGCTTTGGGATAACTTGTCATTGTCATTAGGGTTTGGAAGCGGATTCAAAATCCTCCCCAGCAATGGTGCCAAAATGTTACCACACAAGTTGTAGGTTGGGAAAAGCCCGACCCAACCACCAAATGGTGACAACTAAGAGAGCACCTACCCACTGTCACCTTAGATAGGTGTTCTCGTCACTTTAGAGGTGGAGTGGTTACGTCAAGGGGGGAATCCTGGTGACCCTAGGGGGAAATGAGATGGAAAGTGTCATGTATGGATGGATGCCCTTATAGGTCAAGTTTCTATGTGTGGAGAAAGGACTGAGGAAGGTCTTGATGGTAGCCAAGGGTTGCCAAGAAGTAGTAGACCTTGGGAATGTTCATTGTACCTGCCCGAGACACAAGGAAAACAACAATACAAGCCCAAGTATATGATGGACAAGCAAGTTAAGCTTGCTGTCCCTAATTTCAGCAGTTAGTAACAATATATATCAGCAATAAAATGATAATGAATGCTGCAAAACAAGTTGCTAAAAGTCTAGGTTAGAGAGCATGAGATAAACTAGAAAACAACTAGGTCAACTCAAGTAAGATAGCACTAGACTTTAGCGATGAAAGAAGGCTATAATAAAAGGTGATTGCATAAATTATTTTGTAGTCTTATGGCTGTAGCAAGCTTGTTGTTACAACAATAAATTCAACCACCAAAACTCACAAAGAATCCACCCAAAAGTTGCGCTAGACCAAGTAGATAAAAGTGGCAAACTCTTAGCTAATTCTGACGGTTGAAAAACAAGTTATAAGTGAAAGAATGTTAGGGTTTCTTCAGTCCTAATGGCTGAAGATGAAATTTTGTAACAACAACAAGCAATACCCGTTTAGAGGGGACACCCTAGTGGTTGAGAGTTGCTCAAGGCACAAGGAACAAAACCCAGATTGCAGAAAGTAGAAATGACCGAAAATCACGTTTTCCAGTGCAACTATTTATTTCTCCAATGCAAAATATTCATACTAGTGCCTTTATAATTGGGTAAGTGGAGTCTTAAAATAAAGAGTTAGATCAACAAAAACCCTAAGGTTGTAAGCCCATTTACTTCCTAGGGTATGCCAATCAAACTTAGGGTAAATCTAAGAGGGTATACACACTCGTATTCCTCCTAGCAACACTTGAAAAATAACCATTAAACTTTAGCAAATTAGATGAGGCTTAATGGAGGGTGTATCCAATATACTCCTCCTAGGGTTTCAAACAACCATAACCAAGAAAAAGCAAGAAATAACTAACATTGTAGATTTTTCCTTACCAATTCCAAGAGAGAGAGATCAAACTCTAGTTTCACCAAGAAAATTCGCCATAATCATCAAGAGAACAATCATTCAAGAGGTGCGCATCACTCCTCATCATCTTTTCACTAAAAGATAACACCATAGAACATTTGCACAGGAGAGAAACACCATAATGCTCAAGAATAACGAAAATTTCAGCCAAGTACTTCTCACAATGGGAGAGTTATGTTATGAAAAGAGATTCATATGATCTCTATTTATACAAAATGTCTAACACATAGTTTGCCCACTTAATTTTAGGGTAAAACACAAGATAGAGGTCAACAACCCTAATCTTGCCCCTTTACACAAACAATATTAAATAATTCATTTAAATTCACTTTTGCACATTAGAAACCCTGAAAGTAAGATGACATCACCCCTTTAGGGCAACGTTTTGGTATAATTGACAAGTCGTTGAGGTTGGGGATGAAACGTTTGGCCTCCAAAGGCCCTCTCTTCATGCGCTATGACCTTCTCCCTCAGGTCAACGTGCTCTCTTCATCAATTGATGCCAAGTGTCACTGAACAACTCTATCACCACCAAACCCTAATCCCTTTGTGACGTCAAACCTCAAGAAAGCGACGTTTTGCCCTCTTCAAGCAAAACATTTAGGTGGTAGGGGCTAGGTTAGGTCCTCCATCATGCCATGCAAGTCTCCAAAGGCATGTCTTTGTGATCCAGTGTTCGGGCCTATAGCATCCAACCTGTGGGCTTCTTGCCCCATGGAAGCCCAAACTAGGCTTGTTCTTCCAAAACTGGCCACCAAGCAAAACAAAAGGGTACACCCTCCAAAGATCTCAAGTCCAAGATATCATGACAAGTGTAAACCACATCTAATAAACAAGGCACCTAAACATGTGCATCAAAACTACCTCATCAAATTAAGCAAATGCTCCAAGACCCTATATAATTGATCAAGTTTAGGTATGGGAGGGGTGTCACAAAAGTCCTATTGGGTAGATCAAATCCCTCAAGTAGGGGATGCTCCCAAGGATGGCCTTTCAAGGTTATGTAGTGGATGATGAGGTGGATAGGGGTTTAGATTTCATAGGTCAATGAGTTTCATGACATACAACGGCTCATATTGTCTCATTTATGGGTGCCTTTGTAGTGGGTGTGGTGCACCTTCTTCCTCAATGCAACCTTTTTCCAAGCCCATTTATTGCCATTTATTAATTAATCAATGATCTAAACACGTGTGCACTCCCAATAGTGAATCGATTAGCTTGGGGGGCCAATAACACAATGTCACTTGAACAAAGAGGTCCACAAAGGGCCATAGGGGTAACCATGGAAAGCGTTGTAACACACTTGTGTTAGTCTTATATTCAAGCGGTATATTTTTTATCTGTTTGATATTGTGCAGGTCTTCAATTCTTTCAAGAGAAGCAGTTCATCATTTTCGAGACTTGAATGAGTGAGCATCTAGAAGGTTTATTTTAGGCTCTCATCTTTTGCCAGCAACCATCCCCTTGGGCCTTCGGCCCCTTCTTCCCATGAAATGAGGTACATGCCCTTCTTGGGTCACTAAAGTCAAAGGGCCTAGAAGGGGGAAATATGATGGTAATGTAATGAGTGGAAAGTAGTAAGTATGGTCGGGAATGGTATGACAACCCCTCAAGGGACCCCCAGTTGCAAACCTTCCCCAAAGGTTGGCCAGTTACTAGGAAATCTATGATACTCACCAAGGTGAAATAGGGTCAAAAGAATAATGTCTAAGCAAACGTTCTATAATCAATAGCAACTTAAATACAACATGTTTAAATGCCTCAAATATTAGGGTGATTACCTGCCACAATACCTGATTTGTACCGCATGAAACAAGACCTATCTGCTTTTCAGAAGCTAGATGGTGTGGTGGATGTGTTGATGATGGATCAAAATGTGGTGATAGAGCGGGCTTCTGTATGTGCAAGTGGACACTCCTAGTCATGTGGTCTCTTGGCACTCCATATCTGCAACCTGAGGGCCTCGAGACGTCATCTCCTTAGTTATCCCACAAAATGGGGATAACATGCACAACACCGATGAATGCCGCTCGAAATAGTCATTGGTGGCTGAGCTCAATGAAAAAGAATCAAAACCTGACTCAGACTCTGATTCAGAGCACAATAAAGGTAAATGAATCATCGATACAAAGCCTACTACTACCATATTGGCCTCAACAATCCAACTGGAAGAACAAGAGGAGCTTGAGGAGTGGGAGCACCTCTTCCACTCATTGATGTGGGTAAAGGGGACCCCACTACATTTCGTTGTTGACAAAGGGAGTTAGAAGAACCTGATCTCAACTGAGGTCGTCAAAAGAATGAAGTTAGAAAATATTGCCCACACGTTGCAAAGAGATTGGCCTAAGCCATCTTTGCAATATCTTGAAGGTTAGGTTTATATTTAATTTCTTGCATTTCTTTTATTATACCCACCTTGGCCAAAACGATAGGCTTGTTCTCCATCTTGTGCCATTGTTGTGGGGTTTCTCTTTGATTTCCAAGTCATTCAAATTATTTATTTTTTGCCCACACCTTGCAAAGAGATTGGCCTAAGCCTTCCTTGCAATATCGTGAAGGCTAGTCCTAATTTTAAATTATTGCAAAGTAATCATATTTGTGCTCCACCTTTGCCTCGTATTCCCTCCCCTTGCTAGTTTGTGGATCTTGGGTAACTAAGAAAGGGCAAAGGATTGGAGGTTAGTTTAATTAGACACCCAATTTCTATTGTTTCCACCACCAAAAAGGGTGACTTGGGAGGCTACAAGGGGTTGAAGTCGGGGATGGCTTCAAGGCACTACGTGTCCTCCTTGCTTGAGCTCACAAGCATTCCGGATTTGACCTGTGGAGCTAGGGAAGGACCTTGTTTTTCCTTCTTCTTGAGCACCCAACAATTCCTTTTGGTTGAGGGGATAACAATTTGGGGTAGTCACATAGTTTAGGCTTGTATCTCTCACACTTTAATCCCCTTAATTCAAGAGAGACTTAAAACTTATTAAAATTAACCATCACAGCTTTCACAACATTGCATCTCAAGTTTATCTTTCAAGCAATTTCATTTTCGAAGTTGTGCAATTTATTTTCCATGTGATTTTACTTCCAAAGAAATCTCATGTTTTAAGTTACTCTCTTTCAAGCACTTTCTTTCATTGTGAATATTTACATGTATTAGAGATTCTTTATTTTTTGGTTGTAAGCATTCTTAGTTCATTGGGAAATAATTGTCTAAAGCTAATAGTCATTTCACTATCTAATTTATTGTGTAGATATCTCATGTCTTAT
>SNQJ01S0052782.1:136318-151126 GCA_010110895.2 Picea sitchensis | reverse complement strand
CTTAAAGTAGATATAATGTATGGATGTGGCCAAGCGATGTATATGAAAATTGTATTTTTGAATTTTAATGATAAATGTGATACCCACTATCGGGGGACATGTACAGATATGGGGATTTATTAATACACAAGAGAGGGGAATGTCTAGGAGTGTCTAAGAGGGGTCTAATGGGGGATTACCCATGTTTATTAATTCAACCCACATTCATGAATTTTATTATCATTATGTATTAAACTTATAATTTTCCCTTGACTATAGAAGTACCCAATCATTGAATGCATGTAAGAGGGTGGGTGTGAGGAGTCATGTCCCATAATTATTGGAACCATTGGACTGAGTACAATCAATTTCGGGAAGAGTGTAAGTCAATCAAGTAAGCCAAAGAGAGGAAATTCATATGGGAAGTTACAACAGTTTTAGATAGTCATGTTTTTTATGAATAATAAGCAGAGAATAGGAAACAAGAACATCCGAGATAGAGAAAACATGGAGAGTGAATTATGGAGAATATTTGGAGCAGAAGACAGAAGAGTCAGGTTGTCAGGAATGAAGAGTGAACTTCTATGTGAGTTGAATTGTAACAAAAAGTGTTTGTTGTTGTTTTCCTAGAAGTGAGTTACCTTGAGTTTCCTAGTAGTGAGATTCTTGGTTACCTATGCCAGAGAGACCCTGGTAAATGAAAGGGATGCTTGATGGACTAAGAAAAGTGAAGGGATACATTCCTTGGGTTGGGTGGGTCGAGAGGAAGAGAGTTAGTGGAAAATCAGGTTGGATGTAGGAGAATTCCAGTGGGTTTTGGGATTCTTCGAGCTATGTGTGGACAATGAGAGACCACCCTCTTTTATGGATTTCTATCCCTAGATTGAGGGTGACTTCTTGTTGATATTTGGAACGATGAGTCTATGGTTGGGTGGAATATCCATCCCAAGAAGCTAGTTGCACAATTGATTTAACAATAAGTGTTTTATCTTGTTTCTATGTTGCATTATGAGTTTAATTGTTGTGTATTAACTCTGTGTTTGCGAAAGATTTATATGTTGTTGTATTTGAGTTTATTATCTACATTTTATGTTTATTTTATAATGTTGTAGATGCATCTAGTTCATGGTATCAACAATTGGTTAAAACTGTATGTTTTCCTGTAGCTGGAAACCTATAGGATTAGTTAGCATAAAATTTAAATTCTATGAGTATTTCCACACATAATGAACCTCAATTGTGCTAGGGAAAGTTACAAATTGGTATCAAAGATTCTAGTTAAACATTCGACCCATATGGGCCAAGGGCTAGTGTGAAATTGGTAAAATTTGTTGTTACAAATTTTGATATGTGATAGATTTGGAGAAAAATGGTGAAAAACAGAATGAAACCCCCAAATTCATGAGTAGATTCAAGTCGAAATTCACCTCAGAACCCTCTCAGAGATGATCAAGGACGTTAATCTATAGATTACAGAGTTAAAATTTGACTTGGAAGGTCAAAATTCATGTTTTAATAGTCGTTGTAGAATTAGGCAAAGTTTGATGGATCGATGACCGAGATCACATTTGATTTCAAAATCAATGACCCAAATTCATCGTAGAATGGCCCAAAAAAATTATAAGTTTTCGAAAGTTTGGGAAAATGAAACAGATCGATGGCCAAGATTCATTTTCAGAGTTTTCAAAAATCTATGAAATTGACGGTAGAGATTCATTTTCAAAGTTTTGGAAAAACGATCAAATTGATGATCAAGATTCATTTTCGGTAGTTTGGAAAATGGATCAAATCAATGGTCAAGATTAATTTTCGGCAGTTTCAAAAGTGGATCAAATCGAGGGCCGAGATTCATTTTCAAAAGTTTGGAAAGTGGATCAAATCGAAGGTCGAGATTCATTTTCGACAGTTTGGAAAGTGGATCAAATCGACAATCAAGATTCATTTTTGACAGTATGGAAAGTGGATTAAATAGATAGTTGAGATTCATTTTCGGTAGTTTGGAAAGTGGAGCAGATCAATGGTTGAATCGACAAGTTTGGTGAAGTGTTTCATCCACCAACGAAAATCATCGATGGTCGATGGTCAGGTCGATGGAATTGTTGAGGTTTTTTCATATGCCAAGACAAGTTGTCAGTTGTCGATGAATAAAATAGGAAGATCATGTGTCATGCCATGTCAGCCTCCATGTTTCCCACCACATCATCCAGATTGCCATGTCAACACCCATGTGGCATGCCACATCATCTTGGTTGCCACATTAGCCAAGAAATGGTCGGGTCAACCAGTTTAGTGATGTATTGCAAGTCAGTTGTCAAAATAAATGGTTGATGGCCAATGGTCAGGTTGGTTGGCTTAGAAATGTCTTGCAAGTTAGTTGTCAAAGGAAAGGGTCGAGAGTTTTGGCAGAGTTTTGTGTGCGTCCAAAGGAAAACCCCAATCATCGATAGAGTTCAGATCAATGGTTCATAAATTTGCTTCAAGTTGGAGATCGATGGTGGAGATTCATCTGTCGTCTCGAGGAAGGTTTAGCGGATCAATGAATGAGATTTACCCCAATTTAAATATTGATGGCTCAAGTTAAAATATTGTTATAACAATAAAATGGTCAATTTTCTATGATTTTTTTTTTTCCAGTTTTCGAAGGTCTTCAACTTGCAGAGCGATTTTGAGGGCCTAAACGACATTTTTAGGTAGTCAAAAGTCATGAGAATAGGGTGTAAAAAGGTACACCCTATCTATGCATCTTAATAAAAGATCTTAGAGAGATATTTTCAATGAACTATTCTAGGTGCAAAACAGAGCTTGGATGAGAAAGTTACAAATGAAACAGTTAAGGGTATAATTTTGGCACCAATTTACTTCTAGAGGGCATAAATTATTACGCTGAAGACAATTTGGGGCATAGGAGCAATATATGGACCATAGAATACAACCATGGAGTCATATGGAACATAGAATACCCTATGGAGTCATATTTGGGATATGGGTACTTGAAATTGTGTAGGAAGAGAAGGAAGACACCTAAATCATACATGGATAAAATGGGAAAACAATCTAAACTTCCCCAGACCATAACTTTTAGCTCAGAGAACAGATTTAGGAAAAAAAATAGTCATTGGAAAGGTATTGAGGAGGATAATAAATATGTCCATACATAATTTGGAATTGGTCACTAAAAGTTTCTCATAAAGTAATAAAGAAATTTTGTAGTAGTGAAAACAGAGCAATGAGTGGAAAATTGCAACTTGTGAATGTTGTAACTTTTCACTCATAACTCATAATGAGGCATGATTACATTCGTTGGAGAGATGTTTCAAAGAGGAATGAATCTACAGAATCCAACTTTGAATTAGTTATTTTTTTTTCCTAAATTAAGATGAAGAATAACCTGTATTATAATTAATGAAATGTGTTATTGTATGCATGTCCTAACAATAATTATTGCATGCACATTTCTTGCAGAATTAGAGATATAGGAAAACAACTTTGGTTATTATATGAGGACTAGAGTTATGGAAGATTCCCATGGATCTTAATTTTGGGGAATGAAATGGAACATGGTATGAAACAAATAATACGGTATTGTAGACAATCGAAGAGGTATAAGAAATTTTGAAGAACATAAATTATGGACCATAGAATACAACCATGGAGTCATATTTGGGATATGGGTACTTGAAAATGTGTAGGAAGAGAAGGAAGACACTTGTAGCATACATGGATAAAATGGGAAAACATTCTAAAATTCCTCAGACCATAACTTTTATCTCAAAGCTAGGATTTAGGAAAATGAATAGTCATTGGAAAGATATTGAGGAGGAAAATAAATATATCCACCCATAATTTTGAATTGGTCACTAAAAGTTTCTCATAAAGTAATAAAGAAATTTTGTAGCATTGAAAACAAAGTAATGAGTGGAAAATTGCAACTTGTGAATGTTGTAAATTTTCACTTAGAACTCATAATGAGGCATGAGTACAGTTGTTGGAGAGATGTTTCAAAGAGGAATGCATATAAGGAATCATATTTTAACTTAGTGCATTTTTTTCTTCATAAATTGAGATGAAGAATAACCTGTATTATAATTGATGAAATATGTTATTGTATGCATGTGCTAACAATAATTATTGCATTCACATTTCTTGTAGAATTAGAGGTACAAGAAAACAACTTTGGTTCTTATATGAGGATTGGAGTTATAGAATATTCCCAGGGATCTTATTGTTGGGGAATGAAATGGAACACGATATGAAACAGAGAACATGGTACTGTATACAATCGAAGAGGGACAATAAATTTCAACGAACATAGATGGCATCTAGAGATACTGTTACAACACTTAAGCACATAATACTATGATTAGAACACCACAATGCATAAATCTCATCATTTCATTGTATTATAATGACCTAAGGGGTCTTCTTTTATAGTCTCAATTTCTAATTGACTTCCACAAAATACAAAAGTTCTTTTCCACATATAACAGTTGGTGGTTAGATTTGACTCCAAAAAATCCACTCTGTGAAGTCAGATCGAAAAGATTCGATTCAAACAACTATCCATCCAAATCATAGTTGATTGTAGGGCTGGTCAATACAACACATGACTATCTTTTATTGTTGATCAACTGCCCAACTGACAAGCACGTCGACTACCAGACCAAATGGTGTGGTTTGTTGGTTGATCGCTTGACTGTGTCCAGATGTAGTTTGAACTCTCAACTGAATGAACCTAGGAGATGTGTGATGAACCATCAATTCTTGATGTTCCAACACTCCCCCATCAACACACATCTATGAAGGTTTAGGAGGTGAAATTACATTATTGGAACACCCCCCCATAATTCCAGCTTCCTAAATCCCAAGAAACATGTATAGCTTGATAAATATGACTTTAGCTAAAGGTTTGGTGAAGATATTAGCAAATTGATCTTCAATGTGAAAATATTCAAGAGAAACAACGCCATCATGAACCAATTTACGCAAATAGTGAGCATGGAGTTTAATATGTTCCATCTTACTTTGAGCAACATGGTTCTCAACAAACTTAATGGAACTTTGATTATCATAGAAGATTGTAGTTAAGGTCAAAACAAGAAATCCAAGCTCTCCCAAAAGTTGACGAATCCAAATTGCTTCAATACCTTCTTGAACAACACAATGGTATTCTAATTATGTAGTTTATAGAGAGACTAAGTTATGTTTCTACACGACTACACGAAAGGTCTAGTGCTTATATAGTGATAGACATACCTAGAAGTGGACTTTCAGTCATCTCCATCGCCAACCCAGTTGGAGTTGGTGAAGCTGACTAGCGCATATGAACTACAAAATTGTTTGATGCCAAGATTAATGGTACCCATTAGATATTGAACAATGTGTATGACTACCTTAAAATGGATTTCTCTGGGATCTTGCATGAACCGAGAAACCACATTGACAAAAAGGAGATATCAGGTTGACTATGAGTAAGATAAATAAGACTGTTGACCAATTGTTGATAGAGTGTAGCATTGAAAATAGGTGTTTGATAGGTTTTAGTAAGCTTCACTCCATATTGAAAAGGAGTGGCACAAGGCTTGAAATCATCCATCTTAAAATGTGTCAACAAATCCATTACATATTTAGACTGAGAAATGAAAAAACCATTAGATAGTGGTAATATTTGAAGACCCAAAAAACAATGTAGAGTGCCAATATTTGTCATGTCAAAGGAGTCAACAAGTTGTTTCTTCAATATAAATATGAGAGAATTATTATTTCCAGTAATAATTAATTCATCAAAATATACAACAACAACCAGAGTGTCTCCATTGGAGTGGAGAACATACAGGCTGTAATCAAATTCACACCATTTGAAACCAATCCTAAGAAATAAACTATCAATCTTATCATATTAGGCCTGGGTAACCTGTTTCAAACCATCAAGTGACTTCTTGAGTCGACATACAAAATTAGAATCTGTCACAAAGCTAGGTGGTATTTCCATGTCAATTTTTTCAGATAGGTCTTTCTGAAGAGATGAACTCTTCATATACATCTGATGAATCTTCCATCCAAAACAAGCATCAAGGGAAATAATCAATCAATGGAAAAAAATTTAGTGTAATTGATGCCTTCTTGTTGAGAAAATCCCTTCACAATGAGGTGTGATTTATGTCACTCAAAAACACCTTTAGAGGTAAATTTGGTCATGTAGATCCATCGACACTTCACAATATTCTTTCCATGAGGTTGGGGAACCAAGTCCCAGGTTTGATTCTTCGACAAGGAATCATTTAGATCATCCTTTGGTGTCAGAGTAGGTAATTGGATTGGAGTTTTAAAGGAAACGATTCATGATGGAAATGTTGGCATGTTTATTTTGACTTTGTGTCTTTAATATGCAAGAGACATCTCCAACATCATCTCCACTAGCTTCAATTGTCTTGGAAGCCTAGTGGGGTATACAAGAAACAGATGAACTGTGGTTCACTTTGGTAGGTTGATCAAAATTCGAAGGTTCTACAGTCGTTGGACCATTCGAAACAGAAGAAGTTGGACTAGTCAACTCATAGATTGAAAATTGAGTCGAAATAGGCAGAAAGTTCGATAGAGCATTCAAAGGAATGAAGAGGGGAGAAAGAGAGAAAGTTCCTGAGAAAACACCAAGGGGATAATCCTACAACAATCCAAAGGAGGAATTCAACAACTTAACTCTAGAGGACTTCTCATCAAACCAGATATTATGTTGGATAATAATATGTCATTGGATAGAATCAAATAATCGATAGAATTTTGACTCTTCAGAGTATCCCATCATGATGCAAGAATGACTCTCCGCATCTAATTTGTTTTGACAATCATCAGGAATGTGAGCCCAAGAAAAAAATCTGAACACATGGAGGTTCCCAACATAAGGTTTCTTTCCTTACCATCATTTGACAGATGTCATGGAAGGAACAACTTGAGTCAAGATGCGATTTAGCAAATAATTGGCACAATAGACCACTTTAGCCAGGAAGCAAAGAGGAAGTTCTTTATCCTGTAGAATACATCTAGCCATTTCGACTAATGTCTGATTCTTATGTTCTGCAACTCCATTCAATTGAGGTGTGTGAGGAACCAACCTTTGCTAGTTACTACTAGAACGAAGTACATATTCTTCAAAGAGTAGATTGACATACTCACCACCATTGTTTGATCTCGAGCACTTAATGGATCGACCACATTGCTTTTCAATAAAGGCCCAAAATTATTTGAACTTCCCAAAGACAAGATTTTTATTCTTCCAGAAAAAGGCCCATGTCAAATGAGATAAATCATCAATGAAATTCAAAATGTACCTTGCACCTTCCAGTGAAGGTAAGTTGATAGAAAAAACATCTGTGAACCAATTCTAGTAGGTTTTGTGCTCTCCATGATTTTCCAAAGTCAAAAGGTGCCTGATGATGCTTCCCAAGTACAAAACCATTACATAAAAATTCATGGAGAAACACCTTCAATAAACCAACAACCATGTTCTCAGTTGACAGTGTCTGTAGACTTCAAAAACTCAAATGTATGAGTCATTCATGCCAAATTCGACTTCAATCATCAATGTGAGAAATAAGTGTAGTCGGTCCATATTTAGGTCGAGTCGAGTCACATAACTTGTATAAGTTGTTCTTTGGGTCTACACACCCGTTAGTGAAAATCGACTTCCCTTTCTTCAAATCTTGAACATAGAACCAATCTAGCCAGAATTCCATAATCTTACTAGTCTCATTCAACTAAGAAACAAACAACAGATTGACACTAAGATTTGGCACATAATATACATCGAAAATTTTACCATGTTGCCAGGCTACATCACCCAAACCAACAACATCCAATGAAAAATCATGAGCAACATAGATTCTAATTTCTTTAGTTTTATTTAGTCTTGTGAATAGAGTCGAATATTTTTCCATATGATGAGTGCAACTAGAGTTGAAAACCCATTCATTTTGCATAGTGTGAGACATCAAGGAATGATAATTCTCGAATTGGAAGGTGAAATTATCAGGGGGTCGAAAAACACTCGACACATCTCCTTCAAGTCTCTTAACTTTCTCCTCTAAATCATCTCACTTCTTGAAGCATTTCTTCTTGACACGTCTAGTATTTCCACAGTACTGACATGTCTTCTTCTTTTGAATTCATTGTGGTTATCTTTGGGGTCCCTGATCAATATATGTAGGTTTCTATGTAGAAGCATACATTTACACTTTATTCCTGGAATCAATCCTACTCTTACCCTTGAGCAAGTGGGCTTGATGTTTACCACCAATATTTCCTTCTTCAAGCAATCTATGATGATCAATAATCAAATGTTCACAAAACATTCAAAGGAGTAGTCCTTACCATCTTGCTTGTGTGTGTTCCAGTTGGTGTGGAAGGTCGATACGAACACATCAAATGATATTCTCAAATTTATCAAGACCAAATCAATGAGTTGTCCATCCTTCTTCTTGTATTTCTCACCACATTCGCTCAACTTGAACTAGAGTTCCTTAACATGTGCTAAATACTCCTCCATTCTTTCAAAGGAATGAGAATCAAGAGAGATCACCTCTTTCTCTAATTGCATGACATGGCTTTTGTTGACTTGGTTGAACAATATCTTCAACTTCTTCCAAACAAGATGTGGATAGTCAAGTCCACTGAGACGAAAATGGATTTATCGTGAGATGTAGGTCATGATGACCCCTAAAACCTCATCCTTCTTTCCACCAATAACCATTTTTTCTGAAGCATTTGTCGGATTTCAGATCACGACCTTGGTATACTGCCACAGTCCCTTACTTTTCAATAGAGTTTCCATATTTGGATCCCATACTACATAATTTGATCCATTCATAACAATAGGATCGATATTCGAAGCCATATTTGATATCCAGACAGACTATTTTTGTTTCAATAAGTTCCAATCAACAAACCACCGACCCAGAGTTAGTCACACAACAGATTCGAATCAGTAAAGTTTGCAGATAACAGGTCAAGGTTTTCAAACCATCTACTTTGATACCATGTTAGGGAATGAAATGGAACATGATATTAAATAGAGAGCACAATACTATAGACAATTGAAGAGGGACAATAAATTTTGAAGAATAGAGGGGGCATCTAGAGGCACCGTTACAACACTTAAGCATAGAGTACTATGATCAAAACATCACAATGCATATTTCTCATCATTGAATTGCATTATGATGAACCAAGGGGTCTTTTTTTATAGTATCAATATATAACCAACTTCCATAGAATTTGGAATATCTTGTCCACATATAACCGTCGACGTTTAGAGTTGAATCCACAAAATCTACTTGGTCAAGTCAACTCGACAAGCCTCCATCCGACTGGTTATACATCCAAATCATAGTCGATTGCAAGGATGGTCGATCCACCGCCCGACTATATTCAATTGTTGGTCTACTATCCAACTGACAAGAAAATTGACTACCCGACATATTGATGCGGTGTGTTGGTCGATCTCTTGACTGACTGTGTCTAGATGTAGGTCGACCTCTCAACTAATTGAACCCAGGAGATGTGTGATGAACCATCAATGCTTGATGTTTAAACACTTATAGCCATGAGGAGGAGGTAATAGGTATGCATGTCAGCATGAGAACTTTTGTGACAAAGTCTAATTGAAGGAGAGGTAGGAAAGATCCTGTAACTATGATAAGCCTAGATAGAGAAGNTATGAAATTTAAGAAGAGATAATTGAGATTCTGATTATGTTGCATAGGAAATTTAAAAAATACCTTGGCACCAAGAAATAATCTAGTTCTAGACAAGTGAAAACATCCTAATAATAAGGGATGATCATGAGAATGGTAGATAGTCAAGAAGCATGAGTAGGTTCCATAATTCTCCAAGGAAATTCAGTAGAAGAAATCATGAAATTTTATGGCTATGGAGCATCCCAAGTGTGTCTCCTGTTAGGAGGTAGAGAACAAGGCCCAAGGAAGACATATTACAAGGTGAACTTAGGAAAATCAAGACACCAAATTTAAATGGTGATCACGGGAAGGGAGAAGAGGTTGTGGCTTCACTGTTGGAGATGAAAAAATATTTGTAGTTGCACGATTACCCCTCAAGGGTAGATTCTATAATTTCAACCTACCACTTGCAAGTAAAGACAACCATGTGGTGGGATAAGGTGGGATCAACTTAAGTAAGCCAATCACCTTGATGAGAAGAAGGTCTTGTGGAGGTAGTTCAAAGGACATTTCCAAGAGAAATATTTGTTAGAGAATTAATATGAAAGGAATATGAAAGAGTTTTTTGAACTCAAGTTGGGAAGCATGACAATGGATGAATATGAGAAGAGATTCTTATAGTTGCTAAAATATGTTGACTTCATAAATGATGAGAAGGTCAAAATCCAAAGGTTTTTGATTGGGTTACCTTCCTTCTATAGCGACAAGATGAAAGGAAAGACTTTGGAGGAAGCCATAAGGAGAGAAAATAATCTTTATGAGTAGAGTAGAGGAAGGCCAATTTTCCAAAAATCTTGGAAGGACAATATGAAAGGAAAGATGGATCAAAGGTAGAAAGGTTTTAAGCCACCCTTTTTCAATAAAATATCACAAGCAAATCAATAAGGTCACACAACCCAAAATGAGCCCAGGATGGTAGATTCATTTGGGAAGAGGCCATTGCAATAGCCTATACAATGTTAAGGATGTGAGTGAAATCACTTATATAGGGACTACCCTCATAAAGGTGAAAGAATGAGGAATGTACAAAACATTCAGGAGGCTAAAAAAATTGAAGACATGGGAGGGAACATGACAAGCATTTATGCAAACTTGGACAACAAACAAGCAAAATTTCAATCCCCCATGATTGAAATGGAAGGTGGAACATGAAGGGGATTTACAGGTGGAACCAATACACATCCTGGATTGGAAATTCAAAGTTCTCAGGAAGAAATCCATAGGGATGGTAAAGGTTTAATTGACCTGCGATGGTCCTGAAGATGCTACATGGGAGCACGAAGAAAACATGTGGGAGGAATACCCACAAATGTTTGACAATTTTGAAAAAAAAGGAATATAAGAATGCAAGACTCCATTTTGAGAAGTTAGAGTTTTAGAACCACATATAGGAGTCCTAGCTAACCTACATTGGGGACCCTGATAAGATAATGATATATCCCAATGGACTGATAGAAATGAAGGGAGTACATTCCTTTGGTCAGTGGTTTGAGAGGAACATGAGATTTTGGTTAGAATTGTTGTTGGAGTTGTAAAATTGCACAATTTTTATTTCTAGTATTATGATGTAAATTTGTGCATGACTATTGGCATAGTGTGCACCGAGGATGGAGAAAAATTGTAGAGGAGGGGAAATGTAACATCACTTCTATAATCCCAAGTTGAATTAATATTTAATGTATATATAATGTATGGCTATGGCCAAGCGATGTATATGCGAATTGTATTTCTAAATTTTAATAATAAAATGTGATGCCAGTTGTTGGGGGACATGGACAGAGATGGGGGATGATTAATCCACAAGAGATGGGAATTTCTACGAGTGTCTAAGAGGGGTCCAAGGGGGGGACTACCCATGTCTGTTAATTCAACCCACATTCCTGAATTTAATTATCAGTATGTATTAAACTTCTAATTTTCTCTTGAGTATATAAGAACCTAATCACTAAATGCATGTAAGAGGGTGGGTGTGAGGAGTCACAACCCATAGTTATTGAAAGTATGGGACTGATTAAAATCAATTTGGGGAAGAGTGTAAGTTTAGCAAGTAAGCCAAAGAGAGGAAATCCATATGGGTGGTTACAACAATTTTAGATAGTCATGTTTTTTATGAACACCAAGCATAGAATATGAAAGAATAACATGGGATCTAGAGAAACCATGGAGAGTGAATTATGGAGCGTATTTGGAGTAGAATACTAAATATCCAAGTTGTCATTCCTAAAGAGTGAAATCCTATGTGAGTTTCACTATAACAACAAGTGATTGATGCTATTTTCCTAGTAGATTTCCTAGTAGTGAGCCCCCTTGAGTTTCCCAGTAGTGAGATTCTTAGTTACATGTTCCAGAGAGACCCTGATAAATGAATGGGACACTTGATGGAATAATAGCAGTGAATGGGTACATTCCTTGGGTTGGGCAGGTTGAGAGGAAGAGAGATGGTGGAAAATTGAGATGGTTGTAGGAGAATTCCAGTGGGTTGTGGGATTCTATGAGTTGTGAGTGGACAGTGAGATACCACCCTATTTTGTGGAATTATTTCCCTAGATAGGGGGTGACTTGCTATTGATATTTGAAACAACAAGTCTATGGTTGGATGGAACATTTGTCCCAAGCAACTAGTTGCACAACTGATTTAAATATACGTGTTTTTATCTTGTTTCTATGTTGCATTATGAGTTTAATTATTGTGTGTTAACTCTGTGTTTGAGAAAAAATTATAAGTTGTTTTATTTGCGTTTATTAGTTGTAGTTTATGTTTATTTTAGAATGTTGTAGATACATCTAGTTCGTGGTATCGACTATAGGAATAATTAGCATCAAATTTTAATTTTATGAGTATTTCCACACATAATGGACCTCAAATAGGCTAGGGAACATTACTATATATATATATATACACACTCAATTTTTTGAGGGTGGTAGGAAGACATTTCAAAATCAAGATAAATCATCATAGTTTGAAGTATTTTTTGGAACAAAGGTTGTTTCCTTTTGAGTAGCACAAGTGCATTACTTATATGGTTGGGTATGATTATGAGATCATATATAAGAATGGAAAAGAGAATGTGGTGGTTGATGCTTTGTCTAAGAAATATGCGGAGGATGGATCTCTTTCTGATTTATCCTCATCTATACCGGGTTTCCTTGCATAATCCTAACAAGAATGGCTGGAACATAACAAGGTGGTTATACTCATCCAACAATTTCAAGAGGATCCAAATCACCCTAAGGGATATTCTTGGCAGTAATATAACTTATAGTATAAAGGGCACATTTTTCTAGTACCAAATCCTACTTTACAATAAAGAGTGTTAGCATAATGTCATTCATCCCTAGAGTGGGTCACTTTGGATTTCAAAAAACCTATGAAGGATTTAAGTTATTTTTATTTTAGGAAGGCATTAAAAGAGACATCTATACCTTTTTAGTGGAATGTGATGCTTTCCAATAGAACAAGTTTTAGATAGTGAAGGATCTTGAGGAATTAAAACCACTACAACTACCAACCACTATCTAGACTAAAATTTCCATGGATTTTGTTTTAGACCTCCCAAAAGTAGGTAACATATCATTAATCATGGTGGTAGTTGACTACCTTTCCAAATCTGCTCAATTTTGTGCCTTACCACACCCATTTATTTCCTCCATGATTTCTCATGTTTTAATGGACCAAAATTTTGAATTACATGGCATCCCATGTATTATATCATGATCCCACATTCACCACCAAATTCTAGTAGGAACTTTTTAAACTATAGGGAACATAGTTGAAAATGAGCATGACTTATCATCCCCAAATAAATGGTAAAATGGAAGCAATGAACAAGCTCTTGGAAACCTATTTGAAATTCTTTTCCATCGGCAAACAACAACAATGAGTGTAGTGGCCTCCCATTACAAAATGGTGATACAATACCCCTTATCATGGCACTACCAAAATGTCACCATATGAAGTGGTTGATGTCCGAAATTCCCATTAAATGGCTTCATATTTACTTGACACATCCAAGCTATATTAGGTGAATAACACACTTAAAACTAGAGAGGGTCATCATTCTCTACACACTCATGGACAATATATCTATGTCTCAAAATGGAATGAAGCAATAAGTTGATCATCGTCACTCTAATTGTTCTTTGCAAAAAGGGATTCTAGGTGTTTTTTTGTATTGAACCCTATAAGTAGGCCTCTCTCAAATACAAAGGCCACTATAATTTTGCACTAAGTTCAATGGACCCTATCATATCCTCTAGTGCATTGGAAAAGTTAAAGTTACCCATATATTATCTCTTCCTACCCACTCCAAGATCCATCCAATATTTCATGTGTCTTGTTTGAATAAGGTTACGGGGTCAAATTTATAAGTTCATACTAACCTTCTAGAATATGATGAAGACAGATCCATTTGGTTATAGGTGGAAGTAGTACTAGCCACACAAGAGTACTAGTTATGCCATTACATTATATTTGAATTCCAAATAAAATGGAAGGATATGCATCTTGAAGATGCCACTTGTCAACCAATAATGAATTTACATTAGTTTCCACACCTTTATCCTTGAGGATAATGCATCTTTTTAATGGGGAGGGCATGTTAGGGTCCTACCCTAACCTCCCTATTTTAGGGTACTTAGAAGTTAGTCAATTAATGTACAATGTCGTCTTCTTTGAACAAGCTCATTAATTAGTTAGTGGATAGTTTCTTAAAAGGGTCATCATTATTAAATATGGCACATTAAGTGGTAGGTACTCATTAAGAATGATATCATGATTAATTAAGATTTTTCAAGTAAAAAACTATTTATAAGATCTAGGAAGCTATATAATGTTTTGTCAATTGTTATTATTGTATTGGAGCTCTACTCAAAAACAATTTCCCTCTTAAAGAGGTCCAAAAACATTACTCTTTATTTTAGAATGATCAAAATAAAAATTATATGATTATATTATATAGGTTTCATCTTATTATCTCTTTTTATGCACTTATATTTCTCTAAATATCATTCATATCCTATTATTTAAATACATTACATTATCAATCTTACATGGTATTGTATTTTTTTTTTTAAATGCTCCAATATATTTGAAAGGTAATTA
>SNQJ01S0052782.1:90698-117364 GCA_010110895.2 Picea sitchensis | reverse complement strand
TTTTGATATTATTTTCAAATTTATGGAATTTATATAATTAAAATTTGTTTCTAAAAAATAATTTTATTTTTTAATTGTTTTAATTAATTTTTATTTTTTAATTATTTTAATTAGTTAAATTAACTTATGATGATAAATTAACACTTTATTAAATTCAAATAACTAAAAATTTATTTTTGATAGAGTGAGAGAATTAAAATTATTTATACATAAATTGAAATATGTTGGACATGAAGCACATCAATTTATTCTTCATTTAAACAATCAAAATCATCACTACCATTGTTTCTAAAATCAACATTAAAGTTGATGATATTTTGACTTTTTTTTTTAATTGGAATATACAACATAATATTAGGTATTCGATATTATTTTCTTTTTCATAGAAGCTGGTGGATTTTTATTCTTAAAAAGGGTGTGGTTGAAATCATTAAGTACAAAGAAGGAGCTAGATTATATAACAAAATTCCATTTTTGTCAGAGCTTCCATCAACCAAAATTCTTTCCTGCTACTACGTCTTAGCCAATAATTAATATTACTTCTATGTTGAAATGTATATATTCGATAATACATATCGTTAATACAAACTATAAAACAAAACATACTCAAGAATTTGGAGCTAGATCCTGCCCATTACCATTTCTCGGCGTGTCCATGTCCTCAGAAGGCTCCACAGGGGCATTTAAATCTGGAATATCCACCATCTCTGAAGCTACTAGTCCAATGTTAATCTCACCAGGGATATAATTCCCATGATCCACGTCGATTCGATCCATTTGTAGTTGCAATGATTCAAATTGAATTCTCAAATAGTCCACTTCATCCTAAAGTTGGCCTATCAAAACTTTGTGTTGTACCAGAGTGTCTAAGGAAAACAAAACAGTCAAGTTGAGTGAGCTAACCTGAATGACTAGGTGATTCCTTTCCTCAAAATCATTTTTCACCATCTCCTCATCATAATTTCCATTAGTATCCCGAGAATCCATTATGCTCCAATTACCCAAAATATCCAGCAACAATTGAGCACGCAGGAAACTGAGGAGTGAATTTACAGGCCTCACTTTTACACGAGCAAAGGAAACAACATAAATCCCACTAATGTCTAACATAAATGCTCCAATTTTAGTCTCCTATGTAAGGAAATTGAGAACACAGAATGCATGAGTGACCTTCTGTTATAACCCTAAAATTTCTCACCTATGCCATTTTGAGTAATTTGACTTGAATACATCACTTTCACATGCATAGCCCTCATTATCAGCTCCTCCCCATCATCATATGACCTCAATCTTGCCGGATTAAGCCAAGTAAACCCCTAAGCCAAGTAAACCCCTGAAGTTGACCAAAACTGGCCAACATAGATATTTGCCCTTAAGTGTGCACGCTCAACACAGTAAAAAGCCCATTTAAGTGCGCTACCTCAATAAATAAGGAATTGAAAACAGGATAAGAAAACCACGACAATCTTTGTTCAATATTCCTTCTATAGATTGAGAATAGAACAATTGTCAGAGAGTGCCTAATACCACGTTCATTTCCTAGCTCAATAACACGCAGCCTTAAAACCTCCATTTTACGCATTTTTAAACTGATGATAGAACCCGTTATTGACAGCTCCTGGATAGAAGGTCGAGTAAACTTAACATTTCCTCTCCCGTTGGTCGAGAGTTCATTGTCTCACCCTCGCTCCTCTCCTTAACGCTTAACGTACCTCTCCCTTTGGCTCACATAATACAACGTTCCTTTTAGAGCATATGTACAAAAAGTTTCTGGTCAACCCACTGACACAAGGGACACACATTTTTCTCACAGAGCCCCATTAATCAAAAGATATATCCTGAGTCATATCTCATCACCTTTCAGCCCCACTTCATCACCTCAAGTTTTTATTTTTCCCAAGGGCACGCTATAGCTAGTTTCTCGAACGGAGCCCCACCCCCCAAGCATAGAAGAGAGGGGGAGAGTCATTGTTTGTTTCATCCTTATGGCATAAGTAAGAGTAACTATGGCCTGGTTGGTCCTTTCTAGGAACAAACAAAACTAGAAACTTGGTGATGACCTCGTAAAGTATATAAGATTCCCATGTGGTTCATGAAGGGTCGATCTCATGGGAGGCAATATTTCTCTTGTTGTTGTTGTCACCCTTTGATCTCTCTGAATTTGCCTTAGGCTGTGTGGAGCCTTTAGGCCTAATCTCACTAATCACATGAGAGAAATCATCTCTCAAATGCATGCGGGAGGACATGGATTTGGAAGAGTCATTTGAGGGTGAGGAGGGGGCAATAGTGACTTTTCCTTTGTCAGGGGCATAAGGGAAAACCCTATTGGCTACTCAACCATCCAGCTAGTCATGCCATCCAGACTCGGGGGAGCACTCCATCCATCTCTAAGGTTGTTGTTGGTTGAAGGGAGTCGTAATTAAAGTCTATAACCATGTGGATATCATGCTCTTAAGTAAAGGGTCCATAGATGCCCCATCAGAAGCTGAAATTTGACCCTTTCCATCAAATGGTTGGGCTAGAGCATTTACAACACGACCCAAATATGCATCACTTACTGGTATCTGAGCAATTTTTCCCGTTTCTCTCACAGAACTGCCTTCTTGTATCATCAAGCCATCACCCATTAATACAACTCCAACATTATCCGATCCCAAATATAGGGCAATGCCTATTGTACCATCTCCAAATTCAACTAATTCCCCTGCCATTACTTCATCACGACCATGAATACGAGCAATTCCATCTCCTACTTGAAGTTACGATCTGGGCGTAGAGCTCACTAAGAAGACCACCAATCCAACCTCCAAGAGACCAAGAAAAAAGATTCTTTACGAGGCTTCCTCCTCTACATAAATAATGAGATAATAATTTCCTAAAAGGGTAATACCATCACCACATACCTACAAATCCAAGGCCAGATAACGTCCCATAGGGTGGCCATGCGAATTCAAAGAAATGCCGATGAATCCTCCCAAAATTTTCATTCTATGTAGTATGATCCCTTCCATACCTTGTTCATCCATAATTACTATGTTCCTTGCTTGATCCAGATCCATCGAATTGGGAATGAAGATGTACCAAGAGTGTACAATCTTCAGGATGCGACACTTCCACCCATGAGATAAAATGATTAAACCATGATGCTTCTTCATGACTCTGCTTCTATTTAAATGCATGACATGACCAAGCCTTGTGTTGTGCATTCTACCTCCACGCATAAGGAATATACATTCCATGTGGTCCAGATGGGTCCTGCACCATTTCCAAACCATAACTATGGGGAGGTGACAACACACTCTATTCTATCCACCCTCATAGGACCAGGGGCTAATCCTATGGCTCTATTTTCCATTGCATATGATTTTGAGTTATGATGGAAAAATACATGAAAGAGTTGAACCTTGATATTAAGAAAGGAAATCCTAATACGCTCCACCAAAAAAAATTCAAATCGATGTCTTCCGGGGAAGAACCAAATACAAAATATCTAATTGTATTTTTGGAATCCCCCACTATGTTCAAATTGGAAATTTGCCTTTGCTTTCCAATTGTATCACCTGGTATACTGCATATGCTTCGGCCTTGTTATTAGTGGTTATACCAATATTCCAATAAAAATCCATTTCTCGATTTCCTCTAGGGTCATAAAGTACCCCTCCCATACCTGCCTCCCTTGGATTTCCNCTGTTGCTATTTCGTGAATCATTTCTGTGTATTGTGAAGATTATGCTGGATATTTTACTGTTATTCTGTTATTTCTAGCATTTCGTTTCTGTTCTGCATATTTTATATATCAGGTATCTTGCACATTACCATTTCCTGGTGTGTCCATGTCCTCAGAAGGCTCCATAGGGGCATTTAAATCTGGAATATGCACCATCTCTGAAGCTACCAGTTCAATGTTAATCTCACCTGGGATATAATTCCCATGATCCACGTCGCTTCGATCCATTTGTAGTTGCAATGATTCAAATTGAATTCTCAAATAGTTCACTTCATCCTGAAGTTGGCCTATCAAAACTTTGTGTTGTACTAGAGTGTTTAAGGAAAACGAAACAGTCGAGTTGAGTGAACTAACTTGAATGACTAGGTGATTCCTTTCCTCAAAATCATTTTTCACCATCTCCTCATCATAATTTCCATCAGTATCCTGAGAATCCATTATGCTCCAATTACCCAAAATATCCAGCAACAATTGAGCATGCGGGAAACTGAGGAGTGAATTTATAGGCCTCACTTTTACATGAGAAAAGGAAACAACATAAATCCCACTAATGTCTAACATAAAGTCTCTAGTTTTAGTCTCTTGTGTAAGGAAATTGAGAACACAGAATGCATGAGTGACCTTCTGTTATAACCCTAAAATTGCTCACCTGTGCCATTTTAAGTAATTTGACCTGAATACATCACTTGCACATGCATAGCCCTCATTATTAGCACCTCTCCATCATCATATGACCTCAATATTGCCGGTTTAAGCCAAGTAAACCCCTGAAGTTGACCAAAACTGGCAAGCGCAGATATTTTCCCATTAAGTGCGCGCGCTCAACGCAGTAAAAAGCCCATTTAAGTGCGCTGCCTCAATAAATAAGGAATTTAAACAGGATAAGAAAACCACGACAATCTTCATTCAATATTCCTTCCATAGATTGAGAATAGAACGATTGTCAGAGAGTGCGTAATACCACGTTCATTTCCTATCTCAATAACACTTAGCCTTAAAACCTCCATTTTACGCATTTTTTTACTGATGACAGAACCCGTTATTGACAGCTCCTCAATAGAAGGTCGAGTAAACTTAATGTTTCCTGTCCCATTGGTTGAGAGTTCACTGCCTCACCCTTGCTCCTCTCCTTAACGCTTAACGTACCTCTCCCTTTGGCTCACATAATACAACGTTCTTTTTAGAGAGTATGTACAGAAAATTTCTGGTCAACCCATTGACACAAGGGACACACAGTTTTCTCACAAAGCCCCATTAATCAAAAGAGATATCCTGAGTCCTATCTCATCACCTTTCAACCCCACTTCACCACCTCAGGTTTTTATTTTTCACAAGGGCGTGCTATAGCTAGTTTCTCGAATGGAGCCCCACCCCCCAAGCATAGAAGAGAGGGGGAGAGTCATTGTTTGTTTCATCCTTATGACATAAGTAAGAGTAACTATGGCCTAGTTGGTCCTTTCTAGGAACAAACGAAACTAGAAATTTGGTGATGACCTCGTAAAGTATATAAGATTCCCATGTGGTTCATGAAGGGTCGATCTTATGGGAGGCAATCTTTCCCTTGTTTCTGCTGTCACTCTTTGATCTCTCTGAATTTTCCTTAGGTTGTGTGGAGCCTTTAGGCATAATCTCACTAATCATATGAGAGCAATCATCTCTCAAATGCATGTGGGAGGACATGGATTTGGAAGAGTCATTTCAGGGTGAGGAGGGGGCAGCAGTGGCTTTTCCTTTGTCAGGGGCATAAGGGAAAACCCTATTGGCTACTTGACCATCCAACTATTCATGCCATCCAGACTTGGGGGAGAAATCCATCCATCTCTAAGGTTTTTGTTGGTTGAAGGGAGTCTTAATTAAAGTCTATAACCATGTGGATAGCATGCTCATAAGTAAAGGGTTCATAGATGCCTCATCGAAAGTTGAAATTTGACCCTTTCCATCAATGGGTTGGGCTAGAGCATTTACAACACGACCCAAATACACATCACTTACTGGTATCTGAGCAATTTTTCCCATTGCTCTCACGAAACTACCTTCTTGTATCATCAAGCCATCACCCATTAATACAGCTCCAACATTATCCGATCCCAAATTTAGGACAATGCCTATTGTACCATCTCTAAATTCAACTAATTCCCCTGCCATTACTTCATCAAGACCATGAATACGAGCAATTCCATCTCCTACTTGAAGTTACGATCCGGGCATAGAGCTCACTGAGTAGACCACCAATCCAACCTCCAAGAGACCAAGAAAAAATATTCTTGACGAGGCTTCCTCCTCTACATAAATAATGAGATAATAATTTCTTGAAAGGGTAATACCATCACCACATACCTACAAATCCAAGGCCAGATAACGTCCCATAGGGTGGCCATGCGAATTCAAAGAAATGCCGACGAATCCTCCCAAATTTTTCATTCTATGTAGTATGATCCCTTCCATACCTTGATCATCCATAATTACTATGTTCCTCGCCTGATCCAGATCAATCGAATTTGGAATGAAGATGTACCAAGAGTGTACAATCTTCAGGATGCAACGCTTCCACCCACGAGCTAAAACGATTAAACCATGATGCTTCTTCATGACTCTGCTTCTATTTAAATGCACGACATAACCAAGCCTTGTGTTGTGCATTCTACCTCCATGCAGAAGGAATATACATTCCATGTGGTCCAGATGGGTCCCACACCATTTCCAAACCATAACTATGGGGAGGTGACAACACACTCTATTATATCCACCCCCATAGGACCAGGGGCTAATCTTATGGATCTATTTTCCATTGCATATGCTTTTGACTTATGATGGAGAAATACATGAAAGAATTGAACCTTGATATTAAGAAAGGAAATCCTAATACGCTCCACAAAAAAAATTTCAAATCAATGTCTTCCGGGGAAGAACCAAATACAAAATATCTAATTGTATTTTTGGAATCCCCCACTATGTTCAAATTGGAAATTTGCCTCTGCTTTCCAATTGTATCACCTAGTATACTACATATTCTTCGGCCTTGTTATTAGTGGTTATACCAATATTCCAATAAAAATCCATTTCTCAATTTCCTCTAGGGTCATAAAGTACCCCTCCCACACCTGCCTCCCTTGGATTTCCTTTTGATTCCCCATAAAAACATAAGGTATAACTATATTGGGAAGAAAGTGAAGGCTGAAAATCCAAATAAATGAAATGAAGCTGCCAGCCTGAGCTCTGATAAGTTTTAACTTTAACTATGCATGATATGTTTATACGAGACATCCAAGATTCCTCTATTGATTCCAATTTTTTTCCCCATCTATCCTAATTCTTTTAGAGTTGAATTATTATGCCATTATTCCCAAGGAATGTGCTCCCATAAACCTTGGAATTGAATTGTTATTTTTTAAAATAACTCTTTTTCTGGAGAGCCAAAGTTGCCAACATACATATTTAAGAGAGGCCTTCCACACTCTTTGAAACACAACCTTGACATGAAAGGATCCATGATAGAAGATCCTCCACTTTCCCAACAAAGTTTTTCAATTAGATGACCATAATATCCTATCCATCATCTCTTCATATACCAATTTCCATACATTTTTGGAGAAGTCACGCTCTAGGAATAAATGATGAGATGTCTCCAATTGTTTTTCACATAGTGCACATCGAAAGGCCCCATGGAACCCTCTTTTAATAAAATTTCCCTTGTAATAAGCTTACCTTGAGTGAGAATCCAACAACAATTATTTATTTTTGGAATCCCATCATTATTCCAGATATTCCTCGACATAGTAGATCTAGCAGGGAGAGTGGTATGCAACAACGAAGCCCTGTATCCTTCATTAACTGAGTAACCAATTTCTCCCCAACTTCTACTATCTTGAACCTGCAAATGAATCGAAGAAACCCTTTAAGAGAATGAAGAAGAAGTTGGGACTGATCTCCAAGATGGGGGGGGGGGGATATGTCCTAGATTCCAACCCTGCCAAACACCATTAGAGTTCTAGACACTTATATTAAATAATGCAAACTTATGATGATAAAATAACCATTCCCTAAAAGTATCAAAAAAGGAATATTGACAAAAAGGGAAAGATCCAATAATTCCATCATTCCAAATGTTAATAAGCTTCCCATTTCTTGGGACCCAATAGAGATAATTATGCAAAAGAGGGAGAGAATCCCAAATCAAATTCCAAATAGGAGAACCAACCTTCTTGCTGGGGGAAGCATCAAGACATCTTTGTCTTTCTCCTTCAAAGTATTTCTTCAACAAGGCTTTTTTCCACCATTCATTTTTTCCCGTCACCATTCTCCATAATAATTTTGAGCCAAAATAAATATTCACCAATTCAATATATATAACCCCAAGACCCCCACGATTGACTAGATTCCAATTTTCCAAGTGAAATCTTTTATAATATGATTTTCCACTTTTCCATAGAAATTTTCTTATGGCCAGGGGCCAGAGATTTTTTAATTTCCATGGGATCCAGTAAAGATGAAAATTGATATATAGGAAATGAAGACAATATTGATTTCATGAGTAGTAGATGACCTAATGGATTCAACCAACAAGCTCCCTAAATTTCAAGTTTCTCTTTAATTTTATGCATAATAATATTCCAAGATTCACTTGGAAGGGATTTCAACCATATCAACATTCCCAAATATTTAAATTTTTTCTAGACATCACAGAATTGAAATTGGAGAATATGGGCGATACCTAAAAGAGTATGAGAATTTATATTCCAAGCATATATGTGTCTCTTGTTATTATTGATTAGGCCACCATAAATATAAGTGAATTGATCCAACACCAACTTAAATCTCTTGGAAATGATTCAGGAGGCACATCCCAAAAGCAAGGTATCATCAACAAATTGTGAGTGATTGATTCTTTTAACACCTCTGACAATGTGCAATCCAAGAATTTCTCTTGAACGCCACTCCCATTCTAACCTTCTATTCAGAGCTTCAGCCATAAGGACATAGAGAAGGGGGGAAAGAGGGAAAACCTTCCTTATCCCCAGAGTAGATTTGAAGAATGAAGTAGGCCTACCATTAACCAAGAGATAAATCCAAGGATTATTAATACAAGCACCAATCCATGAAATGAAAGCTTGATTGAATCCAAATTTCTCCAGCACCGCCTTCAGAAAATTGTTCTTTACTCTATGCTACATGGAAAATCCCCCTAAAATGGGTCCAAGGTAAAGGAAAAGAGGTAACTTCCTTAAAATGTTGACCTACCCTTAATCTACCCCAAAAACATCTAGACTAAGTGATGAAAGAGAAAGGAAAGAGAGTGTCAATGAGTGCACCTTTAGTCCTTGTGGTTAGTGTAGAACTCTTTCTCTTGTTGCCGCGTCCTAGATCACATATCTCTTCCCAAAGATGACCTACAAGGGGTTAGGAATACAATGCAACAACACATACAATCTCTAATGATCACTTTAAAATTCTAAACATAGATATAAATGCTCAAATTAACAAAATCATGTAAACATAGGGTTTTGGGACAAGGATAAACTATTTTATTCAATTTCAAGATAAAAAGGATTACAACCTTTGTTGGAAACCACTCCACGAACCAAGTTTGGGCTCCTCTGTCATGGCTCCAAGTGCATCAATCCCACATTATATTCTTGCAACCAACATATCACCAAGGGAAGGAGGAAGGGTTGCATAAGGAGAAAATGGTAGAGGGGAAGGTTGAGGCTAAAAATGAGAATGGGATGCAAATCTTCGGCTAAGAAAGGGAAGGGATTTTGGCAGAGTTTTCTTATTCTCTTGATTATTTTTATAAATGATTCCCCAAGACCTCTTTTTTTATGAGAAAAATATGGTTATTTTGTTTGGGGTCATGACACAAGGGGTAAAATGGTTAGGAAACCCTCCACAACCCATAAAATCTGTCGAATTCTGCACAATTTTATATTTTTTGCAACTTTTGGAGGTAAACGCAGGCTAACTAGCATGAAACATACATGTGTACGTAGGTTAGTAGTTCAGCAAGGTGCGTACACTATCCAAAAAATTGTTTTTTAGAAGGAAGCCTCAACAGTATTTTGGCAAAGCATGCAAATGGATGGGCCAATGTCTTGTATGAAGAGATAAGGAATTTTGGACTATAACAGATTCCCCCTAATGTGTGAGGTCAAAAGAGCAACCGATGGCCGAAATACATTACAATAACTTTACATAGTGGGAAGGAACGAAGTTGAGTGAGCTCGTGATGAGTGTTCATGAGCGTGCCATTTGCAAAATAATGACAATATCTTTGAGGCGGACATACCCATGCTTGAGATGAACTAAGCATGGCTTCCAATCAAGTACATTACAGATCCATGTCATATATGACTATGAGACAAAAATGAATGTTTATATAAAGTGCAACCGAAAATAATACACAACGGATCTACAACTCAAGATCATCTGAAGATATACAAGTACAATATGATATTCATCTTCAAGAAGCATTGACACCTGTGGCTGGAGATGAGGACTTCATAGCTCGAGAAATAACTTCAAGATCTTCAAAAATCAAGTAGCTATACAATAAGAGTGTAATACTCACTACCCTGAGGTATTCGACATTCTGTCGGGGAAAGAATGGAGGATCTCAATCATCATGAACATAACTTCATTGATTTTGAATCTGAACTTGAATGGACTCTCAGGATGATCGACTCATGAAGGTTAAGAGATCAACTGCAGAATGGCCAAATCAAGTTGGATAAAAATTCATGTTAGCATTGAAATTCACACTTTGACTTCTAAAGTGTAAGCTAAACACCCATCAATATATTTTAAAGATAAGTTTTTATGACGATGTCAAATGGATCAAAACTCAGGCATAACAGTGAAAATCATAGAAATTTCCAGAAAGATGTATCATCAAATGAGGTCTTGGATAACTTAGATTAGGGTTTTATAGAGTAAAATGGATAGATAGAATACTTAATGAGAAGATGAATATGTTTACCACTCACTTCAGGAAATACTAGCATACAACTAAGGAAATTATTTTGACATAAGAACTTCTTTAATCAAAAGATAAACTCTGATAAAATCATAGTAGCATCACAACAAAACCTCCATTGAAATACATATACAATAAATCACATGAATAATTTAAATGACAATAAATTAGAGTAATATGAGATAATATAATGGAAAGAAACTGATTTCTATTAATAAAAAAGTCTCAAGTCTGATACACAAAATCCAGAAATGGATCTGTAAGTTTATAAATTCAAAAAATTATGAGTCTCGTTATAATCCTTCGAACCCCTCAATGATTTTCAAGCTCTATCTTATAGACTAGGCTGTCAATGGCAACTTTACAATTTGAATTCCCTTCTTTTCTAGGATTCCCATACCTAAAGGCGGAGTAACTACATTTTTTCAACAAAAAAGCAACAAACTGCTAAAAACTAGGAACATGTTGGTAACCTCCTTGATCATATTAAATATGTTTGATGACGTGTGATTTGAGCGCATCTCCCTTGGCCAGGTGTCCCTATAGCCTTCAACTTAACTCCTAGAAGTTGTCATATCCTTATGTTCCCATTTGGAAACCTTTTGTTCCTCCAAAATCTCTAGATCAGGAGTTTGCAGTGCAGTTCATAGCGCGAAACTCTATCATCCAGTTTGCAGTGCCAGGCGTTTTGAACTCTCCTGTACCTTCTCTGCTTGTTTGAAAATGCATAAAAAACACTCCAAAACTGTCCCAAGTGTCAAAAACTGTTATAATAATATATGATAGCGGTATAAGACATAGGATAGCTTAATACATCCTCAATTAAATCCTGACTTATCAATCATGACTATCTTCAAATCAACAAAATACCAAAATAGAAAACTATAAAAAATGGTATGATTCAAGGTGTCCATTTCCTTCACTTTCTAACTCTGGAGCTCCTCCTGGTGGAAACTTTAGCTAATAGATCCAAATTATTCTTGGCCAGCTCCTCTTTTAAAGGTTGTAGCTCCATATTTATCCCTTTGATATGACTCTGGTAGGCTATATTCTGTATGTACAAGTTCCTAAGCTTCCTGTGGAGAGGTCTAAATATTTTAACTATAAACTTAGATTTTTCAAGAGTTCCATGATACATATCCATAAGATCACTTATCTTCTTTCTCTTTCCATTATTTCATTGGGTTACCTCCTCATTAATTAATTCGAATAACAAGTTTCCCATGTGGGTGAAAGAGAGTCCCACCTCTCCATGATTGTATTGGGTTTTATTTTCCACTACTTAATTAGTTGGGTAGTTAGACTCATTTAATGAGCTCTTTTTTACTTTTTCCGAGGGACCATTTTGTAATGCTATATAAATGCCTAAAAAGCCTTATCATAAGATCAAATTACTCATTTTGGATTCTCTCATATTTTCTATTGTTCATTGTGAGATTAATTAGCTCTGATTGATTTACTAGTAATTAGTTTTAGAGGTGAGGCTCCTCTTTAAGCCTCACCTCCCGAGTAATTTATTTAAATGTTTTTTTCCATGCTTCTTTTCATGCAATATTGGCATGTCTAAGCTCCTCCTCTCTCGACATTCAAGCCATCCAGATCTCATCCCCCGAGATCCGGATCATATACCAAGTATATGCCTCAAATATATGCCAATATCATAGATATGTGTCTCTAAGTATATGCCTCGACACTCCTTGCTCTTTCATTGCCTCAGATTCGTCGTTTCATATTATCCAATAGATCACTTGAAATATATATAAGCATTAAACATGTGTGTGTAAATATGAGAGGCTTCTTGAGGTGTATTTATACTTTTCCAAGTGACTTCTTTCCTTCACTTTAGGGCCGACTTGTACTTTCTTTTTATAACCATTTTACCCTTTAATTAATGACTTGTAATTTCTTGTTGCAATCGTTTAGGGGCTTCTTAACTATTCTTCAGGGCTTCCAACTTCATGAGGGAATAAATCCTCAATTGTGAGGAACCATGTGGCGTACCACCTACCATTGGAAATGACATGACGAGGAATATCCATATATGAGGGTTTTGTATATACTTGAAGTATTCTTCAACCTTATTTTCCTTAGTCAACTTCAGGCCTCATGACCGCACCTATGGGTTTCTTGTAGCCTTAGTCAAAGCATCTTCCTGTGAGGGGCATGCTTAAAGTTATGCCATAAAGGGTACCACTTTGGAGACTTCTTCAATTATACCCAATACTTCTAGAGGCTTCTAGACTTCCTATAAATTTGACATCAATGACACTCAATTTTCCAACATTTGGTCCCCAAAATATTTTAATGAATGATGTGAGGGATTGTTTCCTCTAGCTTCCCCCCAGAGTACAATTTTTCCTTGCCAATAAGTTTCCCTTTCAACCCAATATACCAAATTTCATGATACCCCTTTTTGGTAGTTCTAGACTTATTCTAAAAAATTGTTATCATATGTCAACTCTTCTTGAGCTTGTAGTGCTAAGTTATCTATGGTAGGTAGGAAATGCTCCTCATTTTCCCGATCCAACTTGGGAGGCTCATAGAGTTTTAGATTCTCTACATTCACTATTGAGTAAATGTGCATATATAGGGGTAGAATGAGTTTGTAAATATTATCACCCACCTTCTCTAATAATTCAAAAGGACCATACTGTGGAGCCTCAATATTGTTACCAGACCCTGTAATATTTTCTTATTCAGTTGTAACCACATTCTCTCTCCCACTTTGAATGATTTCTCAATTGTGTGTTGATCATGTTGGGACTTGTACTTTTCATGTTATTTATTCGATGTCTCTTATACTTGAAAATGGATATACCTAATATTTTTAACAAATTTATCCACTTTCAATGCTTCTCTTATGATGTCTTCCCTCACTCCTCATTGTTGTACATAAACAACATCCAAGGGAATAGACAGTAAATACCTAAAGAAATTTTCGAAAGGGGACTTACCGATAGAAGTATGGACTACTCCATTATAAGAGTGTTGAATGTAGATCATATTTTCATCCTAGATATTTGGATACTTTTGATTGTAAACCCTCAAAAGTTGAACCAAAGCCATGTTGACTTCTTTTGTCTACCCATTTGTCTGTTGATGCAATGTTGTAGATCTCTTCAAATTGGTGTCCTTCTTATCCAATGTGTATTTCAAAAGGAATTGAGAAATATGGCGTCTGTAGGAACCCAATTTAAAATAAAATATATACTTATGATTTCCATATTGATTTACAATTTCCAATGGAAACAATTTATACTCTTCGAACAATTGGGGTGTACACTTCCATGGGCATGATGACTATTGAATAATTACAATAGTTAAAATATAATCAAATTAGGTTTGTTACAAGTCACCCCTGTTCAAAATGATTTGACCTCAAAGCATGGATAAGGATGAATGACTCCATATGAAGTCTTAATTTTCACAAGTGGCTTCTCCTTCTGTCAGATTCTCCCACTTGATAAGTTACTCATTGAAACTTATCGAATGACGGACATTGGTCCTAAAATATATTTTTCCTTTAGGATTCAATATTAGTCTACCTTCTTCATCCAAAGGGGTAGGTGTGTCTGTATCAAATTTTTTGGACATAACTTTTTCTTCAAACATGAAATATGGAATACATTGTGTAAGTTCCCCTTGTTTGGTAAGTCTAGCACATATGCTACATGGCCAACTCTCCTTCATACTTGATAAGGGCCATAAACTTTGGGTGCAAGTTTATGATTTAATTTGTATTTTTTTGAGTGAATTTTGTTTGTATGGTTGTAATTTAACAAACACCCAGTCCCTTGCTTCAAATTCACATTCATGCATTTTCAAATCATCATGTTTCTTAATTTGATTCCTAAATTACTCAAGATGGATTTTTAGGATACAAAGGGTTCCATCAGAATTTGCTAAGTAGTTTTTTATAGTGAGGGCCTTGAATTTGGAGAAAACATACTTTTTATTGACAATGGAGGATATCATATAGGTACTCAAATGGAGTCATTTTGGACGACATGTGATACATGTTTTTATACCACCATTTTTCAATATGTAGCCTATTGCACCACATAGATTAACGATCACTCACAAAATTCTTGAGAAATCCTTCAAGACATTTTTTTCCACTTCAATTGATCTGTCATACTAAGGATCATATGAAGTTTTTATAGTGTGTGCGGTTCCTACATGGTGGAATAATTATTTCCAAAATTTGTTGGTAAATTTGGGATCCCTATCATTGATGATGACTTTTAGGAAACCATGCATTTTGTAAATATTTTTCACAAAGATATCAATGATTTGAATACCCTTTGATTTTGAATAAATTCTAATGAAATGGGTATATTTGGTTAATCTATCTACAATCACAAATATATTATCCTTCCCCTATGATGTAGGGAGACCCGTGATAAATTCCATATAGATATCAATCCATTTTTTATCTTGAATGTGAAGGGGTTGAAGGAGACTATTATAGGGGTTATTTTTCCCTGCCAGTCGACTATAGTAGTTGTTTAGGAGATTCAATTAGATAGGAAATTAGAGTCGACCAAATAGACAATTAAAGAGTGTAATCAATTGGTAACAAAATATCACACACACACACACACACATACATGGATATGTAAGAAGCGGTTGCTATGAATATAATATAATTCTTTGATGGTTATCTCTCTCACCTTATGTTTATGTATGCATAACTATATATTCTTCTATATGATGTTGTAGTGTGTGTGTGTGTGTGTGTGTGTTTCTCTATGTAAGGATCTACTGGTAACGCTTCTCGTACTTTCCCTCAAACTTCAACATTGGTTCCATTACCGATAGTTTTGAGCTCAGGCATGCATAAAAAAGGAACATAGATGTTAACTTTGGAATATATATATGTGAATGGTGGGAGCATAAAATTACCAATTGTATCAGAAATTACGCAAGAAGAAATCGATTGATGCTAGAATAAGTCCACACTCAGTTCTTCTCAGAGGCGCATGAATGATTTCTGGAATCTATTCCAGAGAAAGTTTACGAATATCTCAACCATTCTAATGCCCAGAATAACTCCCAATGAGTATTTGATGCATAAAATCATAAAGGGAGGAAGAGAAAACCTAAACAAGTGGTTTGAGAGGATCATACAAAACTACATTGAAGAACAAGAAATCAAAGATAGAGAGTCATTCCAAACTATCAAGAATAAATTTTATATGGAACTTCATGACAAATTTCTTTGCACTATTCTGTCATTACTTCACAAATTTCTCTTAGACAAAGGAGTAGGATACATTGTTGAGTATTGAAACCCCTTGAAAATCCCTCCTCCAAACTTTAATTGGAAAGAGAAACAAGACAAGTGGGAATGGTTCTTGGAGTCTAACTAAAAAGATACCAGAGAAGCTTGGGAATACCTCTTGAAGAAATGAGCATAAAATAAATAATGAACATTGTTGACCACAAGTAATTTGGGTCGACATTAGGGGGTTGGATGATCCGTGAGATGGTATAAAATTGAAGTCAAATTCAAATCACACCCAAGTAGAAAATTTGATAATTCAGGAGGAAGATAATTGATTCAAGTGTGAAGTTTGAACAATGAACGCAAAACCAAAAACCTTCAATGGAAAAAAAAAACTAGAGCAGGAAAAGAGACAGAAGAGGATAAAAGAGTTGCGAAACAAGAGGGATCCCCTAAAATCTCATACAAAACCTATCCAGAAGTGGCATATCACTAGAGCATCCCTTGAGAGCACCCCGACGATTCTTGGGAGAAGGAGAAGCTTACAATTGATCATGGCAGTCGGTGGCACCTAACAAGAAAATGACCTAGTCGAGATGAATATCAATGATTCGGGACCCACAAGTTGAATTTCTCTTGTAAGAAGTCTTATCATGCATATTGCATGCTTCCTCCGACAAATAATTCATGTGGATACAAAATCACCAAGGGTTTGGTGCCGAACTAACAATGTTGGTCATATAAGAGACACAATGTTCATTTAAGAACAAGAAAATTGACCATAAGATATAGTACTTCATGTAAGAGACCTCACGAACTCTTCCCCCTTGCCGAATATATTATTGGAAGATTCAAATTCAACATACAACAAAAATGAATCAACGTGACCCTACAGAGGACGATTCATTGAGTATATAGATAAATATTGTTAATTAGATGTCCCAATTCCAAGAAAATAACAAATGCATTTAGCAATTGAATACATCCCTCCTAAAGAATAACAACATATCATATAGGCTGAGTCGAATATTCTGACTTTGACTCAAGTAAACAACTCAACCTCCCAATTGACTTTGACACCAATCCTCAGAACAATCCCATCCTCGACAAAATATAAGAAAGTGACAATGATCCGGATTATTTTTGGCACACAATGAGAGAGGGGATATAATAAAGAAATGTAAAGAGATATCTCAAATATCCAATAATATAACATAAATGTATTAGAGATTCAACCATAAACACAGAGATACAATAATACACAATTCTCTGTTAATGAGTGAAAATGTACAAAGAATGTAAAAATACAGAGTGAAAGACTCGCTAGAATGGTGGAAACTTATCTATGAGAAGAGATGTGACGGATACTTGCATTCGCAAGAAGATGATTTACAATGAGGCTCTAAAGTTATTTTTTAACATAAAGAAAATCCAAAACTCTAACCTCGGAAGATGAAAAACCAAAAGGTTTGCAGGCCTCGATGGGGGTAGTTGATACGCCAACTTCCCGGGGATGTAACTTTTGCATACGATCTTCGTTTGGGGCGCTCGATACACCATTGGAAAGGTATAACATAGAAGAAATAATTTCAACTGGCCCATGCTAGTGCCTCTAGCAACCACCTGCCCCAATCCCCAAAAAATGTTGTTTAGGGCCTCAAAACGACCCCGAAAGTTTGGGATCTAATAAACTATCGAAAAACTGCCAAGGTGGAAAACAGTTTTTTGAACTAGTGGAATAGGTGGGTGGCCACCGATATCCACCTGGATCAATATTCCCTCCTTAGGAAGAAATGGTATCCATTGCGTTGAGTGCCCAGGGGAGAGGGAAAAACATTTTTTGAATCTACATCTTAATGAGTTGCTTGCCTTGCTAGAGAAGTTACACTACTTAGTTTGTTGAAGGCTGTCATGAACATGTGGCTGGAAGGGTTGGACCTTTCTAACCATTCTGGATACATGATATGACTATGTGAAGAAGGAATATTTTTTCTTTGATTCAATCTTATCGACCTGCTTCTGCTTGATAGAAGGTGCTTGGACTAAGGCTGCAGTGGTTGCGGTGTTCTTCTGTTCACCTTTTGAACAGACTGTGAAGAAGCTAAATTTTGTAGTAAGAGATACTACCTTGCGACACTATTTAGGTGGTATAGTAGTCATAATTACCTCTTGTATCCTATAGAGATGACCCCCCAGAGTAACAATGACACCACGAGGTCGAGACTCATAGATAGCATGGAGTTTCCACATATATGGCTGGCCCAAAAGAACACCACATACATCCAATGGGGAAACATCACATAATACCTCATCCTTGAAGGGTTGGATGTCATATGACAATCAAAACTGCTATATGATACAAATATCTCATCTTTGACGAAGCCACCCGATGTTGTATGGTTGCGGGTGTGGTGTTGTCGACAATCCCAACTATTTGACGACCTCTGCTGAGATGAGGTTTTTCTGGCTTCCGCTATCAACAATAAAATGCAAGGGGGTCCCATTCACCCACATCTGTGAATGAAAAAGGCACTCTCCCTATTCAGTATCTATTGGTTCTTCTGGTTGAATCGTTGCGGTCACGACAATAGTAGTGGGGTCTGCGTCGATGATCTATCTTTTACCAGTATTTTTTGAATTATATTCTGAATCAGGGTTCATCTCCTTTTCTTTGATCTCAGTCACCAGTGACTTTCTTGAGATACATTCATCGGTGTTGTGCTAGGGTATTTTGTGGAAATCACACCATTTTTCAGTGTCCTTCTTTGTCTTTCAGTGACCCTTCGTTTCTTGTGGCTTGGAATGGTTTTCGAGAGGCTGTTTTTTAGGGTTGTCTTTATCATACTTTTTTTGTTGTGGATTTGCAGACCCGAAATCCCTCTTGTTCAAGTGCTTAAATTTCTTCTCAATTTTAACAACATATCGATAAGCAGTACCGAGTGATGAGATATGCAGAAAATCCATTTCAGTTTGGATGTATCTATGTAGAGCTCTGCAGTATTTCATAACCAAATGTCACTCAAAGTCTTAGATACCTAACTTGGTGCGAAAGGTATGGAAGGTATTATTGAACTCTGACACTGCTTGGCCTCTCTCTTGCCACAGTGTGTTCCATCTCTTGTATTGGTCCTCATAGTTTCCAACAGGGTAATATTTTTCCTTTACTGCATCCAAAAAAAATCTCAAGTGGGCTCGATCCCATATATTTCAGACTCCTCTGTGGAACTTTCCTCCCACTAATTTTCCCACCAATGTTTGACATGGGGAAGAGCCTTAAGGAGTGTGAAGGTGATCTTTTCCCTGTCAGAGAAATTATGAACAAAGAAATAAACTTCTAGCAGATTTAACCATTTTTCTAGGGCATCTGCATCTACCTGTCCTTCAAACATGGGAATATAAAAATTAACTTGTACCTTAAAAGGTGAGGTGCCTCAAAATTAGATTCTTGATGAAGACACACCTATTTTTATCAACATACATTGAAGGATGTGGGAACAATTCTACGTCATTTCATCCCTCTATCGCGTGAGAGCTTGCTCGAGCAACAAATTAATAGAATCTGTTGCTCTGTCGTTCTTATTTTATTCCACCATGGAGGGTTTCTTGGGTGTGAAAGAGTGATTGTCCTCAAGAGAGAAAATATCGAGACCCAACTTTCTATACTCAGACTTCGTCATGGACATGCACTAAAAAATGATCAAGAGAAGCCTGCTCTGATACCACTGATCCATATTATTTTCAAAACGAAATGAGAGTGGCAATATAATAAAGAAACGTGAAGAGATATATTAGTTATCCAATAATATAATAGAAATGTATCGGCGATGAAAACATAAACACATAGATACAGTAATACACAATTTTCTATTAATGAGCGAAAATGTACAAAGACTGTAAAAATACAGAGTGAAAGACTCGCTAGAATGGTGGCAACTTATCTATGAGAAGAGATGTGATGGAAAATCACATTCAAAAGAATATGATTTAAAATGAGGCTCTAAAGGAGATTTTTAACATAAATAAATCCAAAACCCTAACCCTAGAAGATGAAAAACCAAAAGTTTTACGGGCCCCGATGGGGGTAGTTGATACATCAACTTCTTAGGGATGTAACTTTTGCATACGATCTTCGTTTAGGGCGCTTGATACACCATTGGAAAGGTATAACCGAGAATAACGAATTTCAACTAGCCCATGCTAGTGTCTCTAGCAATTGCCTCGGCCTCAAATCCCCAAAAAACGTCGTTTAGGGCCTCAAAACGACCCTGAAAATTTGGGACCCGAAAAACTGTCGAAAAACTGCCAAGGTGGAAAACTGTTTTTCGAGCCAGAGGAATAGGTGGGTGGCCATCGCTATCCACCTGGATCAGACAATGGGGCTCAAACACATCCCAATCTATGAAGTAGATGAGGATCCCAAACAACATTGGTTTGTTTATGAATTTTTTTGGGATGCAACTGACATAACAGATGAAGATAAAACAAAATGGAATAATTTGGTGTTGCACTTTGAGACCGATACCTTACTTGGTTTATGAATTACATAGTTAATCAACAGTGCTCTAAGTAAGAAATAAAACAAGATTCTCTCACATTCTTTAAGTTTCAAGACATCAGTCACTTGGTGGCTCAAAAATTGAGACAAATCAGGAAGAACCTAGGAGAAATTGTTTGTGAGTATGATAAAATATTCAAAGTTATTTTGAGACAAATTCCCTATGCAATTGATGAGAAATTTCTTGTACAATGGTACATAGTAGGCCTATTGCAAAATATTAGAGTACCAATACGTATGTACGATCTCTCGACATGTGAAGAAATCTTGAAAAAGTACAACGAATAGAAATGGACATATGTGAAGGAGTAAAAAATCATGCTACAAGGGAATTCCCACATAATATGAGAATTTTTCATCCAAAGTGGTGTGAGTTATGCGAGGATAATAGTCACTCAACTCGAGAATATCGACTAAATGGAAAAAACCAAAAAAACATTCACTCAGTGTATCACACACAAAAAGTCAACCAAAATGTCAACCAAGGTGGAAATAGATACAGAGGTTGAGGTCGAGGAGGTTACCAAGGATGTGGACAGGGAGGATGAGGAAAATTCGATAGAGGACGAGGTCAAGGATGATATTACTGCTTCAATTATTGGAAGGACGACCACATCAGTCTAGATTTCCCAATAAAAGACAGAACTGGTCTCAAGTTCTGTAACATTTGTGGAGTAGGAGACCACTCACTCGAAGATTGTCCAATAACACTCGAAAAATATATGAAGAAAAGAAATGTAAATCTCCTACACACAATACCAAAACATGATATTTTGAATTTGAAGAACCTCCATGTAGTAACATGCTCGGGATATGGAAAGGATTTTTTTTCATAAGCACCTAATCGACATAAGGATGGTTGAACTACATATCTTGACCCGGAGTACAAAGACAAACTAATGAGGGAAGCAATGAAATTCTTTAAAAACATTGACTAAGACAAAACCAACAAGGGAAGATATGAGAATATCTCATAAATTGCGCTAAAGGAATTTATACAACTATTGAAATAGAAATAGTCAGTTAGTCGATTGATTGACCTATTTAGAATCTTGAGAAAATATAAAGAAGAACAATGACGAATCAAAATTTTGTGCCAACTATCACAGAAATCACAAAAGAATGACTTCGACCCTCAAGTTGACCTTGAAATCGATTTAAATTTAATCAAACAAGTTGTAGTTGACTTCGGGTCCCAAGTAAATATTCTTCCAAGAGAAACATGGGTTCAACTGGGGAAGCCACCTCTACAACCTACAATGAATTTTTTGAAGTTATTAGATCATAGGTTTATTGATCCAATTGGTACACTGAAAAGTGTAATAACACCTATAATGGAAATCCCGATGAGAGTCAACTTTGAAGTGATCAACCTATTGGAAGGAATCCCCATCTACCCTACATTATTCAAATGACCTTGGGGCCAGAACATGAGGGCCACAATCTCCCTAGAAAGAGATAGAATCAAATTAAAAGGAAGTAGTAGAAAAATAATAATCCCCTTGGACCCAAAGGAAGGAAAAATTTGGGTTGAGTCATGGGATGAAGCACATGAACCCATCGATTATATCAAGTCATGAATGAATAGAAGGATAACATAGAACCCAATAGCAAAGGAGAAATATTACTTGGGTCTCTATTGTCAATAGACCAAAACTCAGATACAAAACTATATAATTGGCAAATGGAAAATTATGAATCACAAGAAAACAAGTGTTGATCGATAGAAGTGATACCAATAAGATGATCCAAATCATGCTTCTTAGTAGAAGAAGTACATATCGTGCCCGAAATAAATATCAAGAAGAAACCCACACTAATTCTGACACATTCACACACGAAACAACCTCTGTGGTTCAATGAAAGAAACTCTCCATCGATGCAGGTCGACAAGGTTTCCAAGTCAGTCAGAGATCAGGGGAGAGTACAAAGTCTAGTTGAATCCTTGATAGGATAAGAAGCCTGATGGTGGGAGATACATGCACCTCGACTGCAAACATGGAACACTTCCATCCTTTACTTTGTCGAAATATTTGGTGGGAAAAGACTATCAGCCAATATTGACATCACGATGTTCAAACTTGGGTTCAACCCAGTAGCTCACGTCTACCAATGTGAGAAGTAATGGAGGAACATAGGTTATAGAGATGAAAGGGTATGACCTCACATGTTTCCAAACACAATGGATGGCATACCCCAAAAATGGTATAAAATTGAGGAAGCATGTGGCAACACACTCGACTAGAATGAAATAAAAAATAACTTCCTTAAAGAATTTGAATTCAGACTTGAAGAGACATTGTTGCAAGAAGCAACAAGAGAGATCAAAATTTGCTTAGAACAACCAAGTCCCCAGGAAACTCAGAAAAAAGGAAAAACTATAGTCGATATGGGCTCGACTTTGTATTGTAACTTAATATCGACGCATAATTCAAATAATATCATAGATCGTCAAATAGATATGGAAAACATAAGTTTTCCAGGACAAAGCTTACGATGGAAGAAAAAACATCCAAGAGTACAAAACTATGTAAAACTAAATCTACTATGTAACCAAGGATGAAAAGGAAGAGAAAGACAATATAGAAAAACCTGATTTCCCTTCGAGCTATAATAAAGTTTTGGAAGGAGAAAACCAATTGGATGAGCCAAAAGCACCCAAATGGATGGATGCAAAAATTAAAACCAAAGAATTTGACATTTCAATAAACAATCGACCCAAAACGGATAGAATAGATGACTATTGGTTCAACAAGAAAACCATGGAAATAGACAACCTACTAAAATAATACCAAGTTGTCTTTCCACATGACCACAAATACCTCAAAGGATTGGTACAAGATATGGGTGAAATGAAAATCGAACTCATCCCTGGCGCCAAACATGTTAAAAAATGACCATATAAGATGGCACACAAATACAAGCCCATTGTCCCAAAATAAATCGAAGCAATGCTTGTTGTTAGCATCATATATCCAATCTAAAAGTTGGAATGGGAAATTCCCATGGTTGTGAAACCTCAGAAGCATGACCCAAATAAATTAACAATCTGTTTTGACTTCCGAGGACTGAGTAAACTCACAGTGATCGATCCATTCCCGACACCATTTGTTGATGAGATTATCAATGAAGTAATAGGACATGAGTGTTTCTTTTTCACCGACGACTTATCTGGATACAATAAAGTACCTACAGCAAAGGAAGATCAATAAAAAACTACGTTTGTCTCTGAATTCAAATCATTCGCATACAAAATCGTGTCATTTGGCCTAAAAAACGCCCCAACAGTTTTCTCTAGGACAATGGTAAAGTAATTTCAAGAATATATTTATAAAAAAATGATCATGTACCTCAATGAATGGACTATCTATAGCCTACTAAAAGAGCACATCCAATGGTTAAGAAGAATGATGTTGGAAAGATGAAGGAAAATCCAATTATCTTTAAACATCAAAAAGTGTATCTTTCCCATGCCTATAGGCATATTGCTAGGCCATATTGTATGCAAGGATGGGATAAAAGTCGACATGGCCAAAATTAAAATCATCCTTGACTTGAAACCACCAGTCAACCAAAAAAAAATCAAAATCTTCCTTGGACACATGGGGTATTACATAAATTTCATTTATCACTGCTCTGAAATCAAGTTTCCAATCAATGATATTTTAAAGAAAGAAGTTGAGTTCTAGTGGAGCCAGGAATGTGACAAATCCTTTGAACTATTAAAAATAAAATTGGTAGAGGTTCCCATCCTACGATTTTCAAACTGGTCAAGGAAATTTCATGTTCATGTCGATGCCTCAAATGTCATTGTTGGCATGGTCTTATCCCAACCGTACAATAATATGGTCGAGCACTTAAACATATACATCAGTCGGAAGTTGAATAAAGTAGAAAGGAATTATTTGGAAACCGAATGAGAAGATTTAGAAATAATTTTTTCCTTGCAAAAATGTTGACACTATGTTATAGCAAGATTTTCCTCGCCCCATGCAAACTTGCTCATAAGGCCTTTTCCATTTCCCTATGCAGACTTGAAGTGCCCTTTTGTGGTTCCCAGAGATAAAAATTATATTTTTTCACATATGCGTGCCCTAATAGCTATACAACATGCGTATATGCAGGTTGCACCATTACAACCTGTGTACATAGGGTTTTGTGCTCAAAATTAAAAAATAGTGTCGGGTTTCCATGTCATGTCATGAGATCCATGATCCTTGACCTTCCATATATTGGAAGCGTTCCAAATCGACCCTTCAGTTCCATTTGAAGGCTATAAATGGGCCTTATCCAATTTGTGTAGAAGAGGATAAGATTTCAACTTCGAGAGCAAAGTTACTCTGGAGAAATTATTCACTTCATATTGCGTCTGCATCCCTTTGTTTTTTTAAGTCTGAAAACATTGTTCATCCCCCAAGATATTCCCTATTTGATGGAGAACCTAATTGTATCTCTTATATGAGCTTGCCTTTGGTGGAGGATTGAAGTGGTGGAGGCCCAACATGAAGGGACTTAGTTTCTTAGTTCCGAACATGCCGACACAAATTTTTTTCATTCATACACTTATGTTGATTACATTTTAATAGAAATACTTTTTTCTTGTCCAATTAATGTCTTAAAAATATTTGAATTGTTATTCCATGGGAATATTTGTTATTAATATTGATGGATTATGCTATTGTATGTGCTAAATTTATATATTATCACCATATGCTTGCGTATCTTGGTTGTTGATGACAAGTTGTAGGTGTATTGCTTTGAGACAAGTGATCAACGATGGACTTCATTGAACGTATGGAGGAGGTAGTCTCTTTATCTTGTCTTGTTAGCATGTTTATTTAAATAACATACTTGATATTAGAGTTGATTTCTGCAGTCATTTCCGTTTGTTTTGGTTTACCCCATGCCATAGAGTGATTTTCCTCGTAACAAAATTGGAGACCACATTGGGGACTGAATCTTCTTTTTGGGGTTTGGAGTGTATTTTCTCCTTTGATTTCTCTTGTTTACCTTGAGTTTCTTGTCATTTGATTGCTTGCCAAACTTTTTTCATTTTGAGTATGATTTTCTTAGCATTATCCTTAACCTAGCAGTTTTTCAATACATGTATGCAGTTTTTTCCCTGACAGTCGCTTACATACGTGAGTAGTCATTATGTAGGAAGCATATATACATAGTTTTCTCCTGAACAATTGTGCACATCATCGTTTTTTGCTTGATTTTTGAGTTTGATGTTTGTTGGGTAAGTTTTGATGGTTGTTGAGTCTTCTTAGGTCTTTGTCATGACTGTTAAGTGCCTTTAGAGTGATAGGAAACCCTTCTTTGGTTGAATTTCTAGGTGGTTTTTTCTTTCTCATCATCCTTTTCATTGGTTGTCCTTGCATCCTAGGCTGGGTGTTTTCTTCTTGATATTCTACTTGGTTTGTTTCTTTTTGTTTACCTTAGGGCCTATATATCAAGTCGTTGTTCAGTCCTTGCATTTTCATTTCCTTATATTGAAAATACAAAAAATACATTTTGCATTGTTGGCATTTGATCTTTTGGGTTCCTATCATTGATCTTAGTACATGTATAGAAAGATTGCATTTTATTTGGAATTTCATAATGGAATTGAAAATAACATTTTGAAAACCTGATCATTTATTGAGAATTGAAGTTAGGATTTTTCATTTTATTCCTATTCATTTATTTTACTTGCTGAGTTGTAACATCATAAGTTTCACGACCGCACCTTTTGATAAAGCAAAGCCACTAAAAGTAATGCTGATAAATTTAAAATTGATTAGAAATGATTTTATTTTTCAGGGTGCACAAACTAGCTTAAAATTTAGAGCCTTGGAATAGGATTTTGTGGGTAAACTTCTCCAAGTATATTAAACTCAACATATGTGTCTGAATAAGGGATTGGTGAAATCCATTGTATAATTGGTAACGTCTGTTAAGAACCAAATATCAATATAGCATAGAAAAACCTCAAAATAAGTACTCAACACCTTGAAAAAGAGAGAATTTCAGATAATAAGCCTCTTCGAGGGGGAAACCTACTTTTACCCCACATAATGTTCAAGTACAAGATGATTCCAAATGAAAATGTCTCCTTGGTATATATAGGAGACTAGGAGGTATAATTACAACTAATGGAATAAAGCCGACATAAATAAAATAACATTACTAATGTAATATGCCC
>SNQJ01S0052782.1:70375-88874 GCA_010110895.2 Picea sitchensis | reverse complement strand
AAAAAAAAAAAAAAAAAGATTGATAATATAATGTATTTAAATAATAGGATATGAATGATATTTAGAGAAATATAAGTGCATAAAAGGAGATAATAAGATGAAACCTACATAATATAATCTTTATATTGATCATTCTAAAATAAAGAGTAATGTTTTTGGACCTCTTTAAGAGGGAAATTGTTTTTGAGCAGTGCTCCAATACAATAACAACAATTGACAAAACATTATATAGCTTCCTAGATCCTATAAATATTTTCTTACTTGAAAAATCTTAACTAATCATGATAACATCCTTAATGAGTACCTACCACTTAATGTGTCATATTTAATAATGATGACCCTTTTACATTGAGAGACTATCCACTAACTAATTAATGAGCTTGTTCAAAGAAGATGACATTGTACATTAATTGACTAACTTCTAAGTACCCTAAAGTAGGGAGGTTAGGGTAGGACCCCAACATGCCCTCCCCATTAAAATGATGCATTATCCTCAAGGATAGAGGTGTGGAAACTAATGTAAATTCATTATTGGTTGACAAGTGGCATCTTCAAGATGCATATCCTTCCATTTTATTTGGAATTCAAATATAATGTAATGACATAACTAGTACTCTTGTGTGGCTAGTACTACTTCCACCTATAACCAAATGGATTTGTCTTCATCATATTCTAGAAGGTTAGTGTGAACTTATAAAGTTGACCCCGTAACCTTATTCAAACAAGACACATGAAATATTGGATGGATCTTGGAGTGGGTAGGAAGAGATAATATATGGGTAACTTTAACTTTTCCAATGCAGTAGAGGATAAATTATAGTGGCCTTTGTATTTGAGAGAGGTCTACTTATAGGGTTCAATACAAAAAAATACCTAGAATCCCTTTTTGCAAAGAACAATTAGAGTGACGATGATCAACTTATTGCTTCATTCCATTTTGAGACATAGATATATTGTCCATGAGTGTGTAGAGAATGATGACCCTCTCTAGTTTTAAGTGTGCTATTCACCTAATATAGCTTGGATGTGTCAAGTAAATATGACCATTTAATGGGAATTTCGGACATAAACCACTTCATATTGTAACATTTTAGTAGTGCCATGATAAGGGGTATTGTATCACCATTTTGTAATGGGAGGCCACTACACTCATTTTTGTTGTTTGCCGATGGAAAAGCATTTCAAATAGGTTTCCAAGAGCTTGCTTATTGCTTCCATTTTACCATTTATTTGGGGATGATAAGTCATGCTCATTTTCAACTATGTTCCCTATAGTTTAAAAATTTCCTACTAGAATTTGGTAGTGAATGTGGGATCATCATATAATACATGGGATGCCATGTAATTTAAAAATTTGGTCCATTAAAACATGAGAAATCGTGGAGGAAATAAATAGGTGTGGTAAGGCACAAAATTGAGCAGATTTGGAAAGGTAGTCAACTACCACCATGATTAATGATATGTTACCTACTTTTGGGAGGTCTAAAACAAAATCCATGGAAATTTTAGTCTAGATAGTGGTTGGTAGTTGTAGTGGTTTTAATGCCTCAAGATCCTTCACTATCTAAAACTTGTTCTATTGGAAAGCATCGCATTCCACTAAAAAAGTATAGATGTATCTTTTAATGCCTTCCTAAAATAAAAATAACTTAAATCCTACATAGGTTTTTTGAAATCCAAAGTGACCCACTCCAGGGATGAATGACATTATGCTAACACTCTATATTGTAAAGTAGGATTTGGTACTAGAAAAATGTGCCCTTTATACCATAAGTTATATTACTGCCAAGAATATCCCTTAGGGTGATTTGGGTCCTCCTGAAATTGTTGGATGAGTCTAACCACCTTGTTATGTTCCAGCCATTCTTGTTAGGATTATGCAAGGAAACCTGGTACAGGTGAGGATAAATCAAAGAGAGATCCATCCTCCTCATATTTCTTAGACAAAGCATCAATCACCACATTCTCTTTTCCATTCTTATATATGATCTCATAATCATACCCAACCATATAAGTAATGCACTTGTGCTAATCAAAAGGAAACAACCTTTGTTCCAAAAAATACTTCAAACTATGATAATTTATCTTGATTTCGAAGTGTCTTCCTACCACTCTCAAAAAATTGAGTGTGTATATATATATTGTAATGTTCCCTACCCTATTTGAGGTCCATTATGTGTGGAAATACGCATAAAATTAAAATTTTATGCTAATTATTCCTATAGTTGATACCACGAACTAGATGTATCTACAACATTCTAAAATAAACATAAACTGTAGCTAATAAACTCAAATACAACAACATATAATTTTTTCTCAAACACAGAGTTAACACACAATAATTAAACTCATAATCCAACATACAAACAAGATAAAACATGTATATTTAAATCAGTTGTGCAACTAGTTGCTTAGGACAAATGTTCCATCCAACCATAGACTTGTTGTTTCAAATATCAATAGCAAGTCACCCCTATCTAGGGAAATAAATCCACAAAAGAGGGTGGTATCTCATTGTCCACTCACAACTCATAGAAACCCACAACCCACTGGAATTCTCCTACAACCATCTTGATTTTCCACCATCTCTCTTCCTCTCAACCTGCCCAACCCAAGGAATGTACCCATTCACTGCTATTATTCCATCAGGTGTCCCATTCATTTATCAGGGTCTCTCTAGAACAGGTAACTAAGAATCTCACTACTGGGAAACTCAAGGGGGGCTCACTACTAGAAAAGCTACTAGGAAAATAACATCAATCACTTGTTGTTATAGTGAATCTCACATAGGATTTCACTCTTTAGGAATGACAACTTGGATATTTAGTATTCTACTCCAAATACGCTCCATAATTCACTCTCCATGGTTTCTCGAGCTCCCATGCTATTCTTTCATATTCTATGCTTGTTGTTCATAAAAAACACGACTATCTAAAATTGTTGTAACCACCCATATGGATTTCCTCTCTTTAGCTTACTTGCTAAACTTACACTCTTCCCCAAATTGATTTTAATCAGTCCCATACTTTCAATAACTATGGGATGTGACTCCTCACACCCACCCTCTTACATGCATTCAGTGATTGGGTTCTTATATACTCAAGAGAAAATTAGAAGTTTAATACATAATGATAATTAAATTCAGGAATGTGGGTTGAATTAATAGACATGGGTAATCCCCCCCTTGGACCCCTATTAGACACTCGTAGAAATTCCCCTCTCTTGTGGATTAATCATCCCCCATCTCTGTCCATGTCCCCCAACAACTGGCATCACATTTTATTATTAAAATTTAGAAATACAATTCGCATATACATCGCTTGGACATAGCCATACATTATATCTACATTAAAATTATATCAACTTGGGATTATAGAAGTGATGTTACATTGCCATTCCCCTACAATTTTTCTCCATCCTCGGTGCACACTATGCCAATAGTCATGCACAAATTTACATCATAATACTAAGAAATAAAAATTATGCAATTTTACAACTCTAACAACAATTCTAACCAAAATCTCATGTTCCTCTCAAACCATTGACCAAAGGAATGTACTCCCTTCATTTTTACCAGTCCATTGGGATATATCATTATCTTATCAGGGTCCCCAATGTAGGTTGGCTAGGACTCCTATATGTGGTTATAAAACTCTAACTTCTCAAAATGGAGTCTTGCATTCTTATATTCCTTTTTTTTCAAAATTGTCAAACATTTGTGGGTATTCCTCCGACATGTTTTCTTCATGCTCCCATGTAGCATCTTCAGGACCATCGTAGGTCAATTGAACCTTTACCATCCATATGGATTTCTTCCTAAGCACTTTGACTTTCCAATCGAGGATGCGTACTGGTTCCACCTGTAAATCCCCTTCGTGTTCCACCTTCCATTTCAATCATGGGGTATTGAATTTTTTCTTGCTTGTTGTCCAAGTTTGCATAAATTCTTGTCATGTTCCCTCCCATGTCTTCAATTGTTTTAGCCTCCTGGATGTTTTTTACATTCCTCATTCTTTCACCTTTATGAGGGTAGTCCCTATATAAGTGATTTCACTCACATCCATAACATTGTATAGGCTATTGAAATGGCCTCTTCCCAAATGAATCTACCATCCTGGGCTCATTTTGGGTTGTGTGACCTTATTGATTTGCTTGTGAGATTTTATTGAAAAAGGGTAGCTTAAAACCTTTCTACCTTTGATCCCTCTTTCCTTTCATATTGTCATTCCAAGATTTTTGGAAAATTAGCCTTCCTCTACTCTACTCATAAAGATTATTGTCTCTCCTTATGGCTTCCTCCAAAGTCTTTCCTTTCAACTTGTCGCTATAGAAGGAAGGTAACCCAATCAAAAACCTTTGGATTTTGACCTTCTCATCATTTATGAAGTCAACATATTTTAGCAACTGTAAGAATCTCTTCTCATATTCATCCATTGTCATGCTTCCCAACACACCTCAATTGAATGGAGTTGCAGAACATAAGAATCAAACATTAGTCGAAATGGCTAGATGTATTCTACAGGATAAAGAACTGTCTCTTCGCTTCCTGGCTGAAGCAGTCTATTATGCCAATTGTCTGCTAAATCTCATCTTGACTCAAGTTTTTCCTTCCGTGACATCTGTCAAATGATGGTAAGGAAAGAAACCTTATGTTGGGAACCTCCATGTGTTTGGATGTTTTTCTTAGGCTCACATTCCTAGTGATTATCAAAATAAATTAGATGCGGAGAGTCATTCTTGCATCATGATGGGATACTCTGAAGAGTCAAAATTCTAACGATTATTTGATTCTATCCAACGATGTATTATTATCCAACATAATATCTGGTTTGATGAGAAGTCCTCTAGAGTTAAGTTGTTGAATTCCTCCTTTGGATTGTTGTAGGATGATCCCCTTGGTGTTTTCTCAGGAACTCTCTCTCTTTCTCCCCTCTTCATTCCTTCGACTGCTCTATCAAAATTTATGCCTATTTCGACTCGATTTTCAATCTATGAGTTGACTAGTCCAACTTCTTCTGTTTTGAATGGTCCAACGACTGTAAAACCTCCAAATTTTGATCAACCTACCAAAGTGAACCGCAATTCATCTGTTTCTTGTATACCCCACTAGGCTTCCAAGACAATTGAAGCTGGTGGAGATGATGTTGGAGACAGCTCTTACAGATTAAAGACCCAAAGTCAAAAGAAACATGCCAACATTTCCCTCATGAATCATTTCCTTTAAAACTCCAATCCAATTACCTACTATGATGCCAAAGGATGATCTAAGTCGGAACAAGAAATTAAGACTGGAAATGATTCCTTGTCGAAGAATCAAACTTGGGACTTGGTTCCCCAACCTCATGGAAAGAATATTGTGAAGTGTCGATGGATCTACAGGACCAAATTTACCTCTGAGTGTGTTTTTGAGTGACATAAATCACACCTCGTCGTGAAGGGATTTTCTCAACAAGAAGGCATCGATTACACTGAAATTTTTTCCATTGATTGATTCTTTCCCTTGATGCTTGTTTTGGATGGAAGATTCATCAGATGTATGTGAAGAGTTCCTTTCTTCACAGAGACCTATCTGAAAAAATTGACATGGAAATACTACCTAGCTTTGTGACAGATCCTAATTTTGTATGTCGACTCAAGAAGTCACTTGATGGTTTGAAGCAGGTTCCCCAGGCCTAATATTATAAGATTGATAGTTTCTTTCTTAGGATTGGTTTCAAATGGTGTGAATTTGATTACAGCCTGTATGTTCTCCACTCCAATGGAGACACTCTGATTGTTGTTGTATATTTTGATGAATTAATTATTACTGGAAATAATAATTCTCTCATATTTATATTGAAGAAACAACTTGTTGACTCCTTTGACATGACAGATATTGGCACTCTACATTGTTTTTTGGGTCTTCAAATATTACCACAATCTGATGGTTTTTTCATTTCTCAGTCTAAATGTGTACTGGATTTGTTGACACATTTTAAGATGGATTATTTCAAGCCTTGTGCCACTCCTTTTCAGTATGGAGTGAAGCTTACTAAAACCTATCAAACACCTATTTTCGATGCTACACTCTATCAACAATTGGTCAACAGTCTTATTTATCTTACTCATAGTCGACCTGATATCTCCTTTTTTGTCAGTGTGGTTTATCGGTTCATGCAAGATCCCAGATAAACCCATTGTAAGGTAGTCATACACATTGTTCGATATCTAACGGGTACCATTAATCTTGGCATCAAATATTTTTGTAGTTCATATGCACTAGTCGGCTTCACCGACTCCAACTGGGTTGGCGATGGAGATGAATGAAAGTCCACTTCTAGGTATGTGTGTCACTATATAAACACTATACCTTTCGTGTGGTCGTGTAAGAAACATAATGTAGTCTCTCTATCAACTACATAATTAGAATATTGTTGTGTTGTTCAAGAAGGTACTGAAGCAGTTTGGATTCGTCAACTTTTGGGAGAGCTTGGATTTCTTGTTTTGACCTTGAATACAATCTTCTATGATAATCATAGTTCCATTAAGGTTGTTGAGAACCATGTTGCTCACAGTAAGATGTAACGTATTAAGCTCCATGCTCATTATTTGCGTAAATTGGTTCATGATGGCATTGTTTCTCTTGAATATTTCCACATTGAAGATCAATTTGCTAATATCTTCACCAAACCTTTAGTTGAAGTCATATTTATCAAGCTATACATGTTTCTTGGGATTTAAAAAGATGGAATTATGGGGGGGTGTTCCAATAATGTAATTTCACCTCCTAAACCTTCAGAGATGTGTGTTGATGGGGGAGTGTTGGAACATCAAGAATTCATGGTTCATCACACATCTCCTAAGTTCATTCAGTTGAGAGTTCGAACTACATCTGGACACAGTCAGTCGAGCGATCGACCAGAAAACCATACCATTCGGTCGGGTAGTCGGCGTGCTTGTTAGTTGGGCAGTCAATCAACAATAAAAGATAGTCAGGTGGAGGATTGACCAGCCCTACAATCAACTACGATTTGGATGGATAGTTGGTTGAATCAAATCTTTTCAATCTGATTTCACACAGTGGATTTTGTGGAGTCAAATCTAACCGCCAATAGTTATATGTGGAAAATATCTTCCAGATTTTGTGGAAGTCAATTAGAAATTGAGACTATAAAAAAAGACCCCTTAGGTCATTATAATACAATGAAATGATTAGATTTATGCATTGCGTTGTTCTAATCATAGTATTATGTGCTTAAGTGTTGTAACGGTGTCTCTAGATGCCACCTATGTTCTTCGAAATTTATTGTCCCTCTTTGATTGTATACAGTACTGTGTTCTATGTTTCATACCGTGTTCCATTTCATTCCCCAAAAATAATATCCCTGGGAATATTCCATAACTCCAGTCCTCATATAAGAACCAAAGTTGTTTTCTTGTACCTCTAATTCTACAAGAAATGTGCATGTAATAATTATTGTTAGCACATGCATACAATAACATATTTCATCAATTATAATACAGGTTATTCTTCATCTCAATTTATGAATAAAAAAATGCACTAAGTTAAAATATGATTCCTTATATGCATTCCTCTTTGAAACATCTCTCCAACGACTGTACTCATGCCTCATTATGAGTTCTAAGTGAAAAGTTACAACATTCACAAGTTGCAATTTTCCACTCATTACTTTGTTTTCACTGCTACAAAACTTCTTTATTACTTTATGAGAAAATTTTAGTGACCAATTCAAAATTATGGGTGGATATATTTATTCTCCTCCTCAATATCTTTCCAATGACTATTCATTTTCCTAAATCCTAGCTTTGAGATAAAAGTTATGGTCTGAGGAAGTTTAGACTGTTTTCCCATTTTATCCATGTATGTTACAAGTGTCTTCCTTCTCTTCCTGCACATTTTCAAGTACCCATGTCCCAAATATGACTCCATGGTTGTATTCTATGGTCCATAATTTATGTTCTTCAAAATTTATTATCCCTCTTCGATTGTCTACAATACCGTATTATTTGTTTCATATCATGTTCCATTTCATTCCCAAAAATTAAGATCCATGGGAATCTTCCATAACTCTAGTCCTCATATAAGAACCAAAAAAAATTTCCTATACCTCTAATTCTGCAAGAAATGTGCATGCAATAATTATTGTTAGCACATGCATATAATAACACATTTCATTAATTATAATACAGATTATTCTTCAGCTTAATTTAGGAATAAAAAATGCACTAAGTCAAAATTAGATTATGTAGATTCATTCCTCTTTGAAACATCTCTCCAACAAATGTAATCATGCCTCATTATGAGCTATGAGTGAAAAGTTACAACATTCACAAGTTGCAATTTTCCACTCATTGCTCTGTTTTCACTACTACAAAATTTATTTATTACTTTATGAGAAAATTTTAGTGACAAATTCAAAATTATGGATGGACATATTTATTATCCTCCTCAAAACCTTTCCAATGACTATTTTTTTTCCTAAATCCGATCTATGAGATAAAAGTTATGGTCCGGGGAAGTTTAGATTGTTTTCCCATTTTATCCATGTATGCTACAGGTGTCTTCCTTCTCTTCCTACACATTTTCAAGTGCCCATATCCAAAATATGAATCCATAGGGTATTCTATGGTCCATATGACTTCATGGTTGTATTCTATGGTCCATATATTTCTCCTATGCCCCAAATTGTCTTCGGCACAATAATTTATGCCCTCTGGAAGTAAACTGGTGCCAAAACTATACCCTTAATTGTTTCATTTGTAACTTTCTCATACAAGATCTGTTTTGCACCTAGAATATTTCATTGAAAATATCTCTCTAAGTTCTTTTATTTAAGCTGCATAGATAGGGTGTACCTTCGTACACCCTATTTTCACGACTTTTGACTACCTAAAAATGTTGTTTAGGCCCTCAAAATCGCTCTGCAAGTTGAAGACCTTCGAAAACTGGAAAAAAAAAATCCTAGAAAATTGACTATTTTATTGTTATAACAATATTTTAACTTGAGCCATCAATATTGAAATTGGGGTAAATCTCATTCGTTGATCCACTAAACCTTCCTCGAGATGACAAATGAATCTCCATCATCGATCTCCAACTTGAAGCAATATGAACCATTGATCTGAACTCTATCGATGATTGGGGTTTTCCTTTGGATGCACACAAAACTCTGCCAAAACTCTTGACCCAACCTTTGACCCTTTCCTTTGACAACTAACTTGCAAGACATTTCTAAGCTGACCAACCTGACCATTGGCCATCAACCATTTCTTTTGACAACTGACTTGCAATACATCGCTAAACTGGTTGACCCAACCATTTCTTGGCTAACTTGGCAACCAAGATGATGTGGCATGCCACATGCGTGTTGACATGGCAATCTGGATAACGTGGTGGGAAACATGGAGGTTGACATGGAATGACACATCATCTTCCTATTTTCTTCATCGATGACTGACAACTTGTCTTGGCATATGAAAAAACCTCAACAATTTCATCGACCTGACCATCGACCATCGATGATTTTCGTTGGCGGATGAAACACTTCACCAAACTTGTCGATTTGACCATTGATCTGCTCCACTTTCCAAACTACCAAAAATGAATCTCAACTATCGATTTGATCCACTTTCCATACTGTCAAAAATGAATCTTGACTGTCTATTTGATCCACTTTCCAAACTATCAAAAATGAATCTCGACCTTCGATTTGATCCACTTTCCAAACTGTTGAAAATGAATCTCGACCCTCTATTTGATCCACTTTTGAAACTATCGAAAATGAATCTCGACCATTGATTTGATCCATTTTCGAAACTATCGAAAATGAATCTTGATCATAAATTTGATCGTTTTTCCAAAACTTTGAAAATGAATCTCGACCATCAATTTCATAGATTTTTGAAAACTCTGAAAATGAATCCTGGCCATCGATCTGTTTCATTTTCCCAAACTTTCGAAAACTTATAATTTTTTTGGGTCGTTCTACGATGAATCTGGGTCATTGATTTTGAAATCAAATGCTATCTCGGTCATCGATCCATCAAACTTATCCTAATTCTACAACGACTATTAAAACATGAATTTTGACCTTCCAAGTCAAATTTTAACTCTGTAATCTATAGATTAACGTCCTTGATCATCTCTAAGAGGGTTCTGAGGTGAATTTCGACTTGAATCTACTCATGAATTTGGGGGTTTCACTCTGTTTTTCACCATTTTTCTCCAAATCTATCACATATCAAAATTTGTAACAACAAATTTTACCAATTTCGCACTAGCCCTTGGCCCATATGGGTCGAATGTTGAACTAGAATCTTTGATACCAATCTATAACTTTCCCTAGCCCAACTGAGGTTCATTACGTGTGGAAATACTCATAGAATTTAAATTTAATGCTAACTAATCCTATAGGTTTCCAGCTACAGGAAAACATACAGTTTTAACGAATTGTTGATACCATGAACTAGATGCATCTACAACATTATAAAATAAACATAAAATGTAGATAATAAACTCAAATACAACGACATATAAATCTTTCTCAAACACAGAGTTAATACACAACAATTAAACTCATAATGCAACATAGAAACAAGATAAAACACTTATTGTTAAATCAATTGTGCAACCAGTTTCTTGGGATGGACATTCCACCCAACCATAGACTCATCGTTCCAAATATCAACAACAATTCACCCTCAATCTAGGGACAGAAATCCATAAAAGAGGGTGGTCTCTCATTGTCCACTCATAGCTCGGAGAATCCCACAACCCACTGGAATTCTCTTACATCCAACATGATTTTCCACTAACTCTCTTCCTCTCGACCTGCCCAACCCAAGGAATGTATCCCTTCACTTCTCTTAGTCCATCAGGCATCCCATTCCTTTACCAGGGTCTCTCTGGCATAGGTAACCAAGAATCTCACTACTAGGAAACTCAAGGTAACTCACTTCTAGGAAAACAACAACAATCACTTTTTGTTACAATTCAACTCACATAGAAGTTCACTCTTCATGCCCGACAACCTGGCTCTTCTGTCTTCTGCTCCAAATATTCTCCATAATTCACTCTCCATGTTTTCTCTAGCTCTGATGTTCTTGTTTCCTATTCTCTGCTTACTGTTCATAAAAAAACATGACTATCTAAAACTGTTGTAACTGCCCATATGAATTTGCTCTCTTTGGCTTACTTGGTTGACTTACACTCTTCCCAAAATTGATTGTACTCAGTCCCATGGTTCCAATAACTATGGGACGTGACTCCTCACACCCACCCTCTTACATGCATTCAATGATTGGGTACTTCTATAGTCAAGGGAAAATTATAAGTTTAATACATAATGATAATAAAATTCATGAATGTGGGTTGAATTAATAGACATGGGTAATCCCCCATTGGACCCCTCTTAGACACTCCTAGACATTCCCCTCTCTTGTGTATTAATAAATCCCCATATTTGTACATGTCCCCCAATAGTTGGTATCACATTTATCATTAAAATTCAAAAATACAATTTTCATATACATCGCTTGGCCACATCCATACATTATATCTACTTTAAGCATTAATTAAACTCGAGATTATAACGGGTATGTTACAGGGATGTTATATATATATATATATATATAGAGAGAGAGAGAGAGAGAGAGATTAAACAATATCCATGCATAGGTGGCAACTTCTCTTGTGTGGTCTCGCTTCCTAAATAATTGACATTAAATTAATTGCATACCCATATTGAGAATTGTTATTGAGTGAGTGAACTCGATGTTATTCCTAGGGTGTGCTCACTAGTGAATGAATGATATTCATTCGCGGTGAACTATTTATAGTGTGAATGATATTGAGATATAAAATCTTATCTACTTAGTAGACGAAGAAATATATTCCATTGTTCACTCACTGCAAGTTCTTCTCCTTCTTCGTTGTCTCACTATGTTTGAATCATATAATAACAAATATACATTTATAAATAGATATAATATCAACCTGGATTGACTTGGTTGTTGATGTTTGGTAGTTGCGAGAGGATATTTCCTTCCTAGATGACCTTTATTAGATGAAAAGTATATTCTGGAAGCAAGAGATCTATTGCATAGATGTTGAAATACCCTATAAGAGAAGTCGACCTAGAAGAATAAACAATAACAAAAAGATATCTTCCCAGAAGAGAAGTTGGCCCAACTAGAAGGATAGGAAGACTATAACTAAGGAGGCACCTTAGCTCATTTTTTTACTCACTCACACTCTCTCAGCTACATAGAAGTAAGGCACAATTTTGGAGAAGGTTAAGCAGCAGTTGCAGTGACTCGGGTTCTTCTTGTTCAATATTTTAGTATCTCTCTCTTGTGCGCTACTCCTTGAGGAGGTACGCTATCTTGGTATAGTGGTGTTGCTGCAGTTGTGGTGGTGTTTCTGGTTGAGCTAGCCTTTGTGCTAGGGCTTATCTATTTGGATTTGCTTTGTGAATGAAATCTATCTAAGAAAGGTTGGGTTTTCCCCTATTTGGGGTTTTCCCAGGATAAATATCTTGTGTTATTTTTGTCTCTCGTTTATGATGCTACTGCTTAGTACATGATATATATATGTTAATAGTAATGAAGTAAAAGAACACTAGTAACTCAAATGATCTGTAAATAAGGAAAATCTAACATGGAATCATAGTTGGTTACCTTCAGAATAGTTTGACCACTGGAAGGAAGATCTCTACAGCAACACCTTGCAGTTGCAAAACTTTTTCAAGCACATTGAGCACTATCCCAAGGTCGTTGGGGATAATTCCTTTATAGAGAAATTCTCCCTAACCTAGCACATCCCTTGAAACCCTGAGCGTACAGTTTGGTGAAGTTTGAAAAATTGAGTTTTTTCAGTGCTAGGGTTTCTACCAACGAAAAATGTCAACCAACATGAAAGTTGAAGGTAGATTGGATGGAGAAGATAAATTTGGATCCTAGAAGCAAATAGTTCTCCTCATTCTAGAATAGAATGAGTTATTGGATCATATCAAGCAGATGCTTCCAGAACCAGAAGAGGAATACGCCAAAGCAAATTTCAGGGAGAATGAAGTAAAGGCCAAGAGGATCTTGATAGAATCAGTAAAGGATCATATGATACCTAATGTATCAAAACTAAAGACACCTAAGGAAATGTTTGATGCCCTAACTAGAATTTATGAATGTAAGAATACCATTTGAAAGATTAATCTAAGGAATCAACTCGGAAATGTGACAATGAACAAGCCATAAATAGTAGCCAACTATTTCATGAGGATCTCGCAGATTAAGGATCAGTTAGAAGCCATTGGAGATTTAGTAGAAGACGCTAAAATCATGAGTACTACAATCAATGTATTTCCCTCCCCTTTGGATCCATTTATTCAAGGGATTTGCGCTAAAATGAAATTTCACAAGTTCAACAATATATGGGTGGGTTGCACCCAAGAGGAATCCAAGTTGATATCCAAATCACATAAGGCCAATGATGATTAAAACCAAGCACTTGTTGCCCAAGTGAAGAAGAGAAAGGAAAGGGAATAAGGAAGCCTGGAGAATTATAAAAAGCCATGCCACAGGAAGGATGCATCAAATATTAGATGCTACAACTACAAGGAGATGGGACACTATGACACACAATGTCCACTTAAACATGAGAAGGGAAAGAAGAATCAACATGCACATGTAGCATATGTTGAAGAGTAGGATGAAGAGTATTTCCTTTAGCTAGTACTGCTTCTAAACACATGACCGATGAAACTATAGAAGACAAATCAAGTTGGACAAAAATAGCTAAACTCCAAGTTTGCATATCAGGTTTGATATTTTTATATTACTACAATTTAAAGTAAGTGTTGTAACTAGAATAGCAGTATTTAAATTCTATTATTGTTATTTCTATTGCTATTTTAGTAAACACTTTATTATAGTTGGTACAACTACCATTAGGTGAATGCTCATATTAATAATGCCCTTATAATTTGATCTCCTCTAGAAGATGTTCTTGGTTGTTGTCCTTGTTCCAGGAAGGTTATCTTGTAAATTCCATGGAGATGTTGTTGCCCTTTTTTCTTGTTCTGGGCGGGTCATAGGTAATAACTCTGAGAGGGAGCTATAATAATGGTTTCAAGAGGCAACAATTTAGATGAGCCATACCATGAGGAGGATAATATGCCTCCACCAGTGGTGAGGTAGGAGGCCCCACCAAGTACCAGCTTAGAAGGAGATAAAGTTCATAGGGAGTCAACCCTCAGGATCCAGTAGGGAGGAGCAGCCTCCTAGGACAGTTCACAGGATAATGCATAATCAAAGCAAGCATGATCTTAGATAGAGTCAGTTTCCTAGAGACTTTCATTCAAAAAGTATTCCTCCTCATATTTAGATGGGAGAGAGATAGACGTATTCCAGGACTGATAGACAAGAAGCTAGATCAAAGCATCAAAGACTTCGAGGAGATATGAGACCTCCTAGGAGGATTCCCTTGTTTCAGTGATAGAGGAGGAAGCTAGTGAGAAGGACTGGGATATGAATTCTTTCCCTAGTTCTGAGACAAGAAGGGAAGTCAGTGGTGAATTCAAAGTTGATATACAAGATCGAGCATACTGTTGATGGCAGCATAGAGATGTACAAATCTTGATTTGTGGCCTAAGGATTTTCCCAACAACAGGGAGAATATTACGATGAGACAGTTGCTCCAGTATCTAGAAGAAGTGTACATAAAGAAGCCACGAGATACATAAGAAAGAGTCTCATGTATGCAGATTGAAGAAGGATTTGTAAGGGCCTAAACAGGCACCCATGACATGATATTCTAGATCATACAGATATTTTATGATCTTGGGGATGGTTTCCCATTGATCTTATATGTGAATGACATGTTTCTGACAGGATATGTGAAGCTCATAGTTGGGTGCAAGAGGGAGCTCACTTCAAAGTTCGAGATGAAGGATTTAGGTCTGATGCATTAATTCTTGGGATTGGAGGTGTGGCATAGATCAAATGAGATTTTCCTTATCCAAGGAAAATATGTTGTTGAGATCCTGCATATATTCGGGATGATGGACTGCAAGTCCATGACCACACCCATGACAATAAATATGAATATATTGAGTGATTCATCTTCAGATTTGGTGGATTCCATGATGTACAAACAATTGATTAGATCCTTGATGTACCTGGTTAACACCAGACCGAACATATGCTTTGCAGTGAATAGTACATGGTGGATTGAGATATGCCTCGGATGGAGATGTGAAGCTACAAGGATATACATACTTTGACTAGGTAGGGAGTGAAGTTGATCGGAAGAGTACTTCTGAATGTTGTTTTAGTTTAGGATCGGTGTGATATCATGGTTGAGAAGGAAGAAGACATCAGTGGCACTCAGTACAATAGAGGTGGAGTATATAGCATCCAATATTGCAAGCCCTGAATCAATGTGTCTTCAGAAGTTTCTTTTAGTATTTCATCTGAGAAATGATGCAGAAGGGAGCAGTGAAGTTCCAATACACATCCAAAGATGAGTAGATTGCATACATTCTCACCAAGCCTTTGTCCAAGGTGATGGACAGATGAGTAGCATCAGGCATACATCCTCCCATATTGGTCATGTTGATTTGACCAAGGGAGAATGATACATTCACTCATAGGATTAGACATGTTGATTTGGCTAGTGGTGAATGGCCCAGGTGTTTGGCTAGTGGTGAATGGCCCAAGTGAGTCTTTCTCCCATTACTCATGTTAATTTAACTAGGAGTGAAAAAGACTCTAGGTGATCCAGAGACAATCCTAGCGTGATGTAGAATGTTTACCCTCATTAAGAGGGAGGTGTGTTGTTTCTTCTCATGTTGGATAACCATGTTGGCCAAGGGTTCCCTAGATCAGTCATGTGACTGAGGGGGTAATTCATTGTCGGACCTGATGAGAGAAGAAGCATCACACATATAGTTGTGAGGACTATGGGAGTAGCTTCATGCTACTAGATGAGACTATAACCGGCTTATGGCATTATAGTAGTTGTGTGCTACTATATTATGTATGCATAGTTATAGAGACATCGACTATGATTATAGTTTATGGAATTGTAGTAGTTGTGTGCTACTAGATGATTTATGCATAATCATAGGTATGAATATGGTTGACGACATTGTAGTAGTTGTGTGCTACTAGCTGATTTCTACATTTCCATATGGATGATGGCATTGTAGTAGCTTTGTGTTACTAGTTGATTGTTGCATAGTCACGGAGGTTGCAGAATATGACTATGGTTGATGGCATGGTAGTAGTTATGTGCTACTAGTTGATTGTTGAATAATCATAGAGACTGTTGGACTACACGATGGTAGCTTGTGTAGCTATCAGTTGATTGTAGGAGAGAGAAATTATGTCTCTGGATAGTAGTTGTATGCTACTTGGAGTGGTTGTGTACCACCGGATAGTATTTGTATACTACTATGGATCCACATAGTCATATTCTACTCGATGGAATTGTAATAGTTGTGCGCTACTAGTTGATTTCCATAGAGACTATCAGTTCACATTGGAGTAGTTGAGTGCTACTTTATTGCAAAGACTGTAACAGATGATTCAAGCTACTGATGTCATTATGGAATATGTGTGCTACCAACTGATTTCAAAGTAATCAGTGGACTACTAGATGAAGACATCATGAAACATGCCTCCCTAGATAAGAGGGAGTGTTGATGTTTGGTAGCTGTGAGAGGATATTTCCTTCTTATATGACCTTTTTTAGATGCAGAGAAGATTCTAGAAGCAAGAGATTCATTGGATAGATGTTGAAATACCCTATAAGAGAAGTCAGTCTAGAAGAATAAATAATAATGAAAAGACACCTTCCCAGAAGAGAAGTCGGCCCAACTAGAAGGATAGGAAGACTATAAATAAGGAGGCACCTTAGCTCATTTTTTCACTCACTCGCACTCTCTCAACTACATAGAAGTAAGGTGCAAGTTTGGATAAGGTAATGCAGCAACTATGGTTACTCAAGTTCTTCTTGTTCAATATTTTAGTATCTCTTTATCTTGTGCGCTACGCCTTGAGGAGGTTCACTATCTTGGTATAGTTTTGATGCTGCAATTGTGGTGGTATGTCTCATTGATCTAGCATTTTTTCTAGGGTTTATCTGTTTGGACTTGCTTTATGAACAAAATCCATCTAAGAAAGGTTGTTGGTTTTTTCCCAGGATAAATCTCTTGTGTTATTTTTGTCTCTCATTTATGTTGCTACTTCTCAGTACATGATATGTGTGTGTGTGTGTGTGTTAATAGTAATGAATTAAAAGAACACTAGTAACTCAAGTACTCTATAAATAAGGAAAATCTAACACTGGTGAGGACCTTTCAACATATATGTGATGGAATAATATATAGACATAATATCTTGTTTGAGGGAAAAGGGAGATATGGGCACCAATTATTGATTGCATGAAGGATGGAAATCATCTCTTTTTGAATATTTTTTATTCAACTGTTTACTTGTGAAGGCCAAGGGGCACCTTTCTTGCATCAACATGGCTCCAAGACCTCTACCTAAAGCATGGCATTCCAAGTCAAAATTATTAATGACATCATGCATGGCTAAGGTGGGAATAATAGACATGGCTTCCTTTAAGTCTAAAAATGATTTCTTAATAGACTCATTCCATACAAAGGAACTATTTTTTAGTAGGCCAATTAAGGGGGCTACAATTCACCCATAATTCTTCAAACATTTCCTATAGTAACCTATAAGTCCTAAGAAACCATGTAATCCTTTTATAGTCTTGGGGTGTGGCGGATATTTCATAGCCTAAATTTTCATGGGATCAACTCACACCCTTTCTTGATTGACATTGTGACATAAGTGTTCAACCTTTAAAGTGCCAAAATCATATTTTGAATGTTTGAGGAAAGGAAGGTTTTCCCAAAGGAATTCTAGGGTTTTATCAACATGTTGCACATGTGATTTCTATGTTTTTCTATCGATCGAGATCTCATTAAAGAATACTAGCATAAAATTTCACAGGAGGATATGAAAAATATTATTCATGAGGCTATGAAAGGTGGGTGAACATTATCGACATAATGAGAACTCTGACCTCAAAACAAGAACTCTAACCCAAAAACCCATATTTTTTTACTCAAAAATACCAAAATTGTATATTTTAACCTTCTACAATTAATTACTGCAAATGGATTCTTAATAAAAATAGAAAGGATACAAATGGAACACACACACACACACATTACACAAAGATTTTACCCTAGAGACCCAAACCGGGAAAACCAACAACCTGTTTAGAGTCGCACTTGTAATTCCTGTATTCATTGTCAATATTCATTGTTTAAAATAAAATATATATAGGATCACTCAGCATCCAAAAAACCCTAATCCTTTGACCCGGAGTAGTCTAAAACCCTATTTCCTTAACTGGAATTAGAAAACAATCAGTGAAAACCATGTGCTGAAAAACCACTAAAAATGGATGCAAAAAACCGTAAAA
>SNQJ01S0052782.1:31846-58370 GCA_010110895.2 Picea sitchensis | reverse complement strand
CATGCCCTTTATGTTCATGACCTTATCCTTACTGGTAGTGACTCAAAACTTTTAAACCATGTGAAAACCAGCCTTAAGAAGAAATTTGAAATGACAGACTTAGGCTTTTTGCACTATTTCCTTGACCTCCAAGTTTTGCAAACGAATGAAGGAATTTTTCTTTCCCAGTCTAAGTATGCTTATGAACTTCTTCGTCAATTTCACATGGACGATTGTAAACCATCCCTTTCTCCCTTCTAGTATGGATTCAAGCTTGCTTCCACCTGTACTTCTCCCGAAGTTGATGTCACCCTGTACCGTCAATTAGTTGTTATCCTCTTATTCTTGACTCATACTCATCTTGATATTTCCTTTTATATTGATATTGTTGCTCAATATGTGAAAAAACCCCATGAAGGCCATTATAAAGAAGCTAAAAGGATACTTTTTTTTATGTTTATGGTATAGTTCAGTTTGGGATACATTACAGTTTAGGGGGGACTCCTTTATTGGTTGGTTTCACTGATCCAGATTGGGCCAACGACTCCGATGATCGAAAGTCTACTACAAGTTATGTTTTCAGCCTTGTTTCATGACCTGTCACTTGGGCCTATAAGAAACAACAGGATATTTCACTTTGTTCAGCAAAAGCAGAGTACCGAGCAGCGATAAATGCAAGTCAGGAAGCCTTGTGGCTTCAACAAATCCTTTCAGAGTTTGGATTCCAATAGCAACATCCGACCAACCTTTGGTACGACAATCAGAGTGTCATCAAGCTCGCCAAAGACCCAGTTCAACATTAGTGCAACAAACACATCGAGATACACATGCACTTCATCAAAATGCTAATTCATGATCAAGTTATTGAAGTCCTCTTTTTCCCTACAAAAGATCAAGTTGCATACATTTTCACAAAGTTCTTACAGAAGAGAAGTTTTCCAAACTTCGATCTATGTTAGGAGTTCAAGAATTTTTCAATAAGGGGGGATAAGCTCTAATGCCTCCTTCCTTATCCTATTGTGTCACTATTGTAAATCCTTCAATTATATCCCAAGTTGTTCTTAAGGAGGGATGTTAGGATATTTAGACACTTAGGAGTTAGTTAAGATCTACTTGGTCTAATGTGTCGTTAGCTAAAAGTGTGTTTCTTAGTTTGTTTCTTTAGTATGCATTAGTATACATTTGTAGTTAGGAAATACGATGGTCACGATATGTTCCCAACATAGAGTGATATAATGGTTCATATTCTCCTCAATCTTAACGACCATTGATACGTGGCTTAACACCTGATTGGTCCATGATCTCTATTTAAAGAGCATGGAGGGTCATTTTTCGATGATCGATTGTGAGAAACTCTCTTGTAAAATATCTTTGTAATATTTTTCTTTTGCATTAATAAACTACTTCAAGTGGTCGCGTTGGCTCAGGTCGTGGATTTTTCCCCGTATGGGTTTTACCACGTCAAAACATAAGTGTGTTGATATTTGATATGGTTGTGTGAGTGGTTAGTGAAGGTGTTCATCCTTTGTTGGAATACTTGTGTTGTCAAAAAGAAGGGGAGATTTCAATGTGTAGAGAGAACAAGGAATCGAGTAACTTAATAAAATAATTAAGAGGATTCAAATTTGATAGTTTGGCGTAGTTTCTAGTAGGCCCACATTGAGAGAATATAGGTTCAAAATAAACTGCATAAAATTTCTCCAACTATTCCCTCTTCCCAGAAGGATCATCTAGCTTATGGTCAGGATATTCCACCACAATGTTTTCTAAAGGCTCTGTCAAAGGAAGGTGAGAGGGTTCATAGCACATATCCTCACCTTTTGGTCCCTACCTCTCCTTTTGTTCCCCCACGTGGCCTCCTTATTATGAGTAGCCATATTTTTCTCCACCTAAATTTGAAGACGAAAAGGTACAAGGCACTCTGAAACCAGATGTCCATAAGAATGGAAATGGTTGAAACTAAAAGGGGTCCCCTAATAATCCAATGATTTTGAATGAAAATGGGAACCTCTTTGCAACTCTATTAAATAAGGAATCCCCTCTCTCAGATCCATTCTAACCAAAATATGTGCCCTAAACATTAAATTTGTCTCCAAAAACAACATGTATGTGTCCATATATGTGTTGAACACATTACAGACCTCCTTAAAGACATCTATGGACTAGAATTCCAAGGGTAAATTTGATAATTTTACCTAGAGAGGGAATATTCCATTTCTTTCATAACTAGATTTGAATAAGGGTATCCACCGCTTCAGAGTGAGAGGGAAGGTGTCCCATTTACATGACTTATGAAGAAATCTAGATGCATCTTCCTCGGAGTTGAATTGAAAGTAAATCCAACCTCTCGAAAGGAAAGTAAATGAGGGACAATAGACCAAAAGTTTCCCCTGAGTTTCATCCACCCATGAATAAAGTTCTTTAACTCCAACTCTTTGTCCACCGAATAACTCGACCAGAGTCTTCTCACTTACTTCGACTGCTTCATTCATTTTAATGTCATCACCCAATGCTAGTTTCACCAGGGAAGCCTTCCATTTAATACATTTTCTACGCCTCTTCTATGGCCTACTAAGGTTTTCAAACACATTTGATCTAGTTCCCAACTAGTTAGGAGAGGATATGGGGTTTAATGACTATGTTTTCTCGCTAGAAGGATCCTTGAGTAGTCCACTTCTTAGGTCATAAATATTAAACCTATTACTAATAAAATCATCGAAGGTAACCCTTGTCCCTTCAGTTTCAATGTTATGAACTTGGTTATGTGATATTAAGAAAAAACATGAATATAACAGAAATTACCAACAGAACAACAAAATGTAGAGAATAACAAACCAAAATTATACCTTTATTGAAATGGGAGTAATGTTCACTTTCCTCTTCGAGGGGGAAACCTCCAATAGAGAAGTGCTTTATTACAATAATTCACAAGACAAATCTTTATCATGCCTCCTAATCTTATTTATACTAATTCTATCTTCTAAAGAACATTCTGGATGAAGATCTTTCTAGAAGTGGAAGCTTCTATTAGGTATTCTTACATTGGCTTGTTCATATTTATTAAATAGGCCTTATTAACTAATTTTGTTCTTTATTACATGGAAAATATATTATTCTCTCTATGTGAGGGGTTAGGTAGGTTAGGTCCCTAACATGCCCTCCCCCTTAAAAAGAGCCTTGTCATCAAGGCTTAAGATGAGGAAATTTATGCAAAATAGTAGCTGCCTCCCAGGTGGCATCTTCTAGTGGAGTATCCTTCCATTGAACGAAAACTTCCTAGATGGTGCATTGATGGAGACAAAGCTCTCATTGGTCCAATATAGCTTGTGGCTACAACCAAATGGAACCTTCTTCATCCAACTCTGGTAGACTGGTCTGAGCACGACACTTGGTGCCAAGCACTTTCTTTAGGAAGAAGACATGAAAAACAAGATGTAGCTTGAAGTTGTTGGGAAAAGATAACTGATAGGCCAATGGAACCACACGTTTGAGAATAGTATAAGGACCATAAAATTTGGGGGCCAGTTTCTGACACTGTTGGGATTTGAGAGAAGTCTTCTTGTATGGTTGTAGATGGAGAAACACTTGGTCCCCTTCAACAAATTAACGTTTATAATGACCCTAATCTGCTTGTTGCTTCATGTGGTTTTGAGCCATGACAAAATTTTCTTTGAGAGTACGGAGAATGGTCATGCAGGTTGTAAGATTGCGATCAACCTCATGAATCTTGTGTATTCCTGGCATGTATGGGAGAACTAATGGTGGCTTATGTTTGTATACTATTTCAAAGGGAGTGATGCAAGTGGTCTAATGGTAAGAGGTGTTGTAATGAAATTCAACTAAGGGTAACCACTTAACCCACTAATGTTGTCGATTGGATGCAAAACACCTCAAATATATTTCTAGACACTTGTTTACCACTTCCATTTAACCATCTGTCTGGGGATAATAGGATGTACTAAGATGTAATTGGGTTCCCTAGATCCTGAATACTTCTTGCCAAAAATTGTCAGTAAAAGTTGGATCACGATCAGAAACAATAGAATGAGGGATTTCATGGAGTTTGAAGATATTATCCATAAAAAAATGAGCCACTACAGATGTTGTGAATCGGTGTTGAAGAGCACATAAATGAGCAGTTTTGGAGATATGATCCACTACTGCCATGATGATTGACTTATTTCTTGATTTGGGTAAACCCACAATGAAATCCAAAGAAATATCCATCCAAATAGTAGGTGGAATCAAAAGTGGTTAGAGTGGTTCAGGATTTTTCATAGTCTCTCCCTTATTGCATTGACATATATCACATTTTTCCACAAAGGTGCGGACGTCCTATTTCATACCATCCCAAAAGAAAGAGAATTTGACACATTCATAAGTTTTGGTAAAACCTAAATGCCCTACAGTAGGAGAAGCATGAAACTCATAGAGCACCTTGGATTTAAGGGTTGATTGTTTGCTTAAATATAAGCGACCTTTATAGAGAAAATCTTCATTGTGCCAAGAGTACCCTGTATCATCTTGTGGATCCTATTGCATTTTTTGGATAAGGATAGATATTTTTGGGTCATGCAACCATTCTTGGAGAACAACCTAAATCCAGTCATCGACAATGAATGAGAGGGAGAAGAGGGATCCTTCTTCTTCATATTTCCTAGAAAGAGCATCAAACACCACATTTTCTTTACCCTTTTTGTAAATGATCTCATAATCATATCCAAACAGCTTGGCCACCCATTTTTGTTGCTCTGGGGATGAAAGACATTGTTCCAAGAAGTACTTGAGGCTTTGATGGTCCATTTTAATTTGGAAGCATTTTCCCAATAGATAAGGGTGTCATATATCCACTTCATGTAAAATAGCCATAATTTATTTTTCATAGATCGATTGGCCCAAATGTCTCTCTGGCAACTGTTTACTGGTGAAATCAAAAGGGCATCCATATTGCATGAGGACTTCCCTGATTCCTCTCCCTGATGCATCACATTCCAGAACAAAGGTCTTAGTGAAATTAGGTAGGGCCAGTACATGAGTAGTTCACATAGCTTCCTTCAAGGCTTGAAAGGATTGATCTATTGTTGGAGTCCAACTGAAGGCATTATTTTTAAGGACAGTTGTTAGGGGGGGCACAATTTTTCCATAATTTTGAACAAACTTGTGATAATATCCCATTAAACCCTAGAAACCACACAGATTTTTAATATTTTTAAGGCGAGGCCAATTCTGCATGGCTTCAATTTTCTTAGGATCCACCCTTACATGGTTTTTACCAACAATATGACCTAGGCACCCAACTTCGGAGACGCTAAAAGAACATTTAGACTATTTGAGGAAAATTTTGTGCTTGTACAGGAGATGAAGAACTTTATCTACATGGGTGAGATGGGTTGGCCACGTTTTACTATAGATGAGAATATTGTCAAAGAAAAATAACACAAAGTGATAGAGGAAAGGATGAAAGACATGATTCATGAGACTTTGAAAAGTGGAGGGGGAATTACATAGACCAAAGGGCATGACCAAGAACTCATAGTGGCCCTCATGAGTGTGAAATTCCATCTTGGGGATCTCTTCCTCTTTTATACATATTTGGTGGTAGCCAGAACGAAGGTCGATTTTGGTAAATTATTGATCCCCACTGAGTTCATCTAGAAGGTCATCTACGGGAATGGGGATTTTTTCTTTGATGGTAATTTTGTTGAGGGAACACAAATTAGGACACATGCACCAAGTGCCTTCCTTCTTGAGACCATGAAAACAAGGGAAGAATAGGGGTTGATACTAGGATGGATAACACCCACTTCTAACAATTTGTGGACAATTTTCTCAATTTCATTTTTTTAAGCAAAAGGATGACGATAAGGGCGAACATTGGGAGGAAGACTACCCAGTATTAAAGGAATGGAATGATCATGGTCGTTGCGGGAGGGGGGGAGGCTCTACGGTTTTTGGAAAATAGTGTGATGGCATGAAATTGTATCTTGAAGGTCGGTATTGAGGGTGTCTCAATTGCTTGAATGGAATGGAGTTGGGTGATGATGCCAAAATGACATTTTTTGAATAAATTTTCCATGCGGTGGGAACTGATGATCTTTGGAGATCCTGCGGAAATGCCTTGGAATTTATATTATTGGCCTTCCTCTTGGAATTGCATGGTTAAATCCTTAAAATCAATGAGTATGGGTCCTAGGGTGCGTAACCCTTCCGCACCAAGCACAATGTCACAACCACCCATGTCAATAGAAAACATGTGAGATTTTGAGTTATACAGACCAATTTGTAAGCGCACATTTTCACAATGCCCTCCACATTTCATGGAACCACCATTTGCAATCGTGATTTGAAAATTGTTGACAACGCGGATATAGAAATTGACTTCTTGGGAAAGGAAATGATGAATGAAATTATGAGTGTTGCCACTGTCAACTAGGATGATGAATTTCTTGTGCTTAATGTAACCAATCAATTTTAAGGTTTGAGGAGCAAAAAAACTAGTGAGAGCATGTAGAAAAATTAGTGGTTCACTTTGATAGGATCAGACGGAAAAATAATATCATTTGTTGGGGGTAGTGTTGCTTTAGGTGAAACCTCAACATCTTCATTAGAAACATCCTTGGAAATAGCCATAAAAAGTTTATTTTCTTTACACTTGTGCCCTGGAAAGTATTTATCATCACAATTATAACAAAGACCCTTGAGTTGATGTTCAACCACTTCTTCACGTGTTAACTTGTGTACCTTGAGAGGAGTGGCCTGAGGGGCAGGGGTGTTAAGTTTAGGGCGGGGGACAAAAGTGGGTTTTCTACTCTTGGCCAAGATGACCTGTTAAGCCTCCATGTCACGCTTTGTGGCTTCCAACCAAGTTTGAGGGAGATCCATGATTACCTGGGCGCAAATTTCATCCTTGAGGCCACTGATAAAACATTCCATAAAGAAAATAATTTTTCATGCCCTCTGTTCAGAAAGCTAAGTTCTCAAAGGTAGCAATAAAATCTTCAACTATTATGGAATATTTCAACTTGGTTAGACATCCTAAATAGTGGGTGTCGGTGTCAAAGCATTCATACATCTCTACAACAAACTGTCACCAAGAAACATACCCTTGACGTGCATTGTGATGTCATTTCCACCATTTTCATCTTTGTCATGAGGTAGGGAGTTGGAATGAGAGTATAGAGGCTAGTTGGAGTCAACACCTTCATTATAGAGAGGCGATTCAAAGGAGGAATGACCATAGAATTTGTTCATGAATTCCTTGAGAAATGAATGGACTTAAACAATTTGGCTACCGATTTGGGCTTGGATGTGGTCAATTTTTGCATGAATGGTCGAAATGTTCCTATTTACTTGGGCCTGAAGGGAAGTAAGGTCAATATTCAGTTTCTGAATGGTTTCTTCTTGGTGGGTGGGAGCCATGAGGGGATGACGATGGGTCCACAGACAAGAAAGTAGAGAAGTGATATATACCATGATGATTAGGGCAGTGAGAGAAGACCAATGGAATAAGCGAGAAATAAAGGTGTCGGGAACGGTATTTTTTTGTTCTCTTAAGTACTTGAAAAAAAGGTGCTTGTGATTCGATCAAGAAGTGGGACTGGTAAATACTTTCTTTTTATTAAGGCCAAAGCCATTGAACAATGGACAAGCACACCCAAGATGATAGGTGCATTCGCCAAGACATTCGACGGAAACATGTTAATGGATCCAGCATTCGGTTGGTATGGGTCCACGGGGTTAAAAAAAAGTTTAAAATGAGAGGTATCACAATGATCAAGGAGAAAAGGGGAATCTAATGAGATAGGTCTCAAATAAGGGTGCGAGCAGGTAAATCAAATGGTTAAAAATGATAAGTATCACAATGATCAGAGAGAAAAGGGGAATCCAATGAGATAGGTCTCAAAAAAGGGTGTGGGAAGTTAAAAAAAAGGTTCAAAATGATAGGTATCAAAATGATCAAGGAGAAAAGGGGGATCCAATAAGATAGGTCTCAAATAAGAGTGCTAGCAGGCCCCATACTCCTTTTTTGGCCTTTTTCTCTTTCTTTTTCTTTTCTTTTATTTTCTTTTTTTTGTCTTTTTTTTTTCACTCCTACAAAGTTATACTCCGATCTAAATAATATTGCAATGTTAAAATGCCCAAATTCTTAATAGGAAAAAATGTGTAGTAATTTTGTAACCCGAATGCATGAGGCAAGGTTGCACTGCAATAGATCTTATCTATTCATTTTCTATTCTATTTTCATCCCAAGGGTTAAGTTTTTCAGGGTTCCTACCAACAAGGGTTTTCCCTGTGCTATATCTCTCTAATGTCAGCCCTTGACCAATTTTTGAGGAAACATTGGTCTTGTTTGACCACTTTTGGGACTTCGACAGGCTGGTCGAAGATGGAACACCCAGGAGGAGTGGAGATCGCGGGATATCGCTTGTTTTGCGGGCTTGTGGACCCAACAAAGGGTTTTAGGGTTTATGTAACAGGTTATGGGATGTCTACCCATAGGTTTACCCATGTTTAGACCTTTTTGTAAATGTATAAATAAGTATCTAAGCGATGTAAGAAGTACAACTATGAGTTATTGGATATGTGCATAATAGGTTAATGTTGGATCAGTGCAAGAGATTGTAATTTTCTCAGTGCAACAGACTGTGTAAGGCTTTGTGCTGGTAAGGAGTTGGCTCTGTGCCTTGACCTAGTTTAGGGGAAGGTGGATCTAGTGCGTTGTGCACAGATCACCTGTCCATTACGAAGCTTGGCTCTGTGGCTTTGTGCACAAGAGAAAATGAATGTAAGAAGATTGAAGACTAATAAAGAAGAAGAAGAAGTTGGTGGACGTAGCCCCACACTGGGGTGAACCACGTATATCATGTGTCTTGATGTGCTTTGTGTGATGTTGTTTATTTGCTTAGTGTTGTTGTTATAATGTATGATGAATGGATTTGATGTTGTTGCTTAGTGCTTAAAGATGAATGAATGCTAGATCTGAGCTAATGTTATGTGCTAAGTGAATGCAAGTACTTGATCTTTATGATTACTGTGTTGATCTGTAATAAGGGTTTTATATGCAATGTGAATGAGATTCAAGAACTAATGCATATTGTTGTTTAAGTTCTCTGTTAAGTATTGTAATCACAGATCTGTGTCCCAGCTTGGTTGTAGACACTTGAGTCCTGCAACTCCCCCTGCCTCTACCTCGAGTGAGACTTCATCTGTTTCGTAGGTGTTGTCGAAAGGGTCGGTAGTTAGTGTTTTGTTGGTGCGATGTTGAAGCGCTATTGTGGAAGGTGCAAAGGATTTAAAGACTTGTTCCATTACTGTTCCACGTGCAATGGAAAATTTCCTGGTACATGGGATGTTCAAGATGTTACAAACACCTAATTTGCAAATGAATTCCTAGGGATTTTATGGGCTTTGAAGCTAAACCTTCAGTGCTATCTTACATTAATCCCATTGTAGGCCTCCATCGAGGGATTACTTCGACCCATCTGAGACTCAACCTCAACGTGGAGGGATTCCTGAGGGGCAGTGTGTTCACTAGTTTGTGGGGTTTCTTCATATTATCAACATGGCATTTCATCCATGATGACAAAGTTGATGCGACAATTGGCTCCTAGATTTCACATACGGGCACCTACAAAACTAGGGAAACCAAATACCACAAAAATGTGGACCTTTATTGGAAAATAAAACCACGATAGCCAAGGTTATGGTGGAAAGGAATGAAGCTTACAATGAGATTCTTCTCCAATTAGATGACATGCAACTGCAAATCAAAGAGGTAGAGTGCAAAGTTTCATTGTTGGCTCAACGAATGGCGGGTTTTGACTTCACAGAGCCATGTGACGCCTCTCAACATGTCCTTGACATGTCGTGGTTACTCCTCTTGTAAAATTCTCTAAATGATTTGGTCTCTAGTTTCTTTGTCTTTATATTTTCAAGGTCAATCCTCTCATGCCTCAACTTTGCCTAGATGTCATATCAAAGGAAATCTCTCTTTTTGCTTTAGATATTTTGGATAGAGTTTATGGTTTAACTCTGCAACTAAGACTATCAAGATTAAGACATTAATCTTGTGATGCTACTCTAGTTAGTTTTTCTAGTTAATATAAATCCCTTATGCTCTCTTAAAAAAACCCATTTTATTTTTATATTAAAAACTATTAAAGAAAAAATTTCATAAATATCTATTATTTTGATTAGTTAGAAAATTAAAAAGATTTTTAATATTGCAAATAGCATATGTAAAATATTAGAAAGATGACCCAAAAAAATTTCTATTACATTTTAGGAATAATTATAAATAATTTTATTTTATTATAAAAATTATTATATATATGACCATCTAAAATCAAGTTATTAGCATTTTTATCACATTGGATGATGATAACCTCATATTGGAAATGTCATACAATTAGATGATGATGATGATGATGATGATGATGATGATGATGATGATGATGATGATGATGATGATGATGAACAACAACTAAATTCATTCAATCCATTGATGATGATGATGCCAAATTAGTGTATAAGACCCCTTATTTGTGGAACAAAGTAGGGATTTAACTACTAAAGTCTACAAAGGTATACATAAGTTCTTAATCATTAAACCCACTCAAAATTATATATGAAAAATATTTACAAATAAAAATAATATATATTTTAAAATAAAACTTATTTTTCAATCTTTAATAATATAAAGATGATAAATTATTTTTTCCTATTCTATTTTGAAATAATTATAATAACCTTATTTTTATTATTATATATTATCACAATTTTAATAAATCACTTTGAATGAATACAATCTCCTTTGGATATTGGAAACAACATGGAAAATGTCACAGAGGATTACGCAAATATGGTCAATTCATTGATACAATTTAAAATATCGTTCCATTTATATATTCTTTTATTATTATAATAAATTTATTGTGCACAAATATGCTCAATTCATTGATACATTTTAAAATATAGTTCAATCTTTATATTTTTTTTATTATAATAAATTTCTCTAGAACAAATTTTAGCGTTAACATGGCCGCCATGCCGCCATTAAACCACTGCCCAATGCTGTAACACCCGTCGCAGTTACTAAAGTCAATACGCGTGAATTTTGGGTTGTTAATGTCATGCAGCTCTTCCCAACCTTCTCCTCCAATTTCAACGTTGGCGCGTTTGCGTATGCCATTAACTTTCTCTCTCGACTGCTCAGCATATGACGCCGTCATCTCACTCGATTTCTTTGACGTTATGATTCACGACGTCATCGGGGGTGAATTGATCTATATTTTAGTATTAGAGTAGGTAGGTTTTTACAGCTGTTTATCATAGTGTTTGAGAATTTTGGAGAATGAACTGTATATGGTTTTTGAAATTTAAAAAACATAAACAGTTTGAATATTTTTATCCCGTTTTACATTAGGGTATGTAGTTTTTACAGTTGTTTATCATAGTGTTTGAAATTTTTGGAGATTGAACTGTATATGGTTTTTGAAACGGAAAAANTTGAATGAATACAATCTCCTTTGGATATTGGAAACAACATGGAAAATGTCACAGAGGATTACGCAAATATGGTCAATTCATTGATACAATTTAAAATATCGTTCCATTTATATATTCTTTTATTATTATAATAAATTTATTGTGCACAAATATGCTCAATTCATTGATACATTTTAAAATATAGTTCAATCTTTATATTTTTTTTATTATAATAAATTTCTCTAGAACAAATTTTAGCGTTAACATGGCCGCCATGCCGCCATTAAACCACTGCCCAATGCTGTAACACCCGTCGCAGTTACTAAAGTCAATACGCGTGAATTTTGGGTTGTTAATGTCATGCAGCTCTTCCCAACCTTCTCCTCCAATTTCAACGTTGGCGCGTTTGCGTATGCCATTAACTTTCTCTCTCGACTGCTCAGCATATGACGCCGTCATCTCACTCGATTTCTTTGACGTTATGATTCACGACGTCATCGGGGGTGAATTGATCTATATTTTAGTATTAGAGTAGGTAGGTTTTTACAGCTGTTTATCATAGTGTTTGAGAATTTTGGAGAATGAACTGTATATGGTTTTTGAAATTTAAAAAACATAAACAGTTTGAATATTTTTATCCCGTTTTACATTAGGGTATGTAGTTTTTACAGTTGTTTATCATAGTGTTTGAAATTTTTGGAGATTGAACTGTATATGGTTTTTGAAACGGAAAAATACATAAACAGTTCCACCTCTTTATCCTGTTTTACATGATCCAGTAATGGATTCTCATACATTCATCACTATTATAACAGATAAGTTCCACCTCTTTATCCTGTTTTACATGATCCAGTAATGGATTCTCATACATTCATCACTATTATAACAGATAATGTCCGATGTCCACTTCAATTGATAGACTGAGAGTTGATTGATTCCACAGAAAGCCCTTATTGAAGTTCCTTCTGATGTTCATTCAATGGAATACCTGAGCTATAAGGCCCTTGAGCAGAGCTCGACTTCTAGCTCAGGAGCAGTCACTCTTTGAGTGAAATCAAGGGCCTTTTACCTTTCCCGAAGGGATGGACTGAGAGTCTGACATTCTGTTCAGAGTTGTTGAAACGCTCTTCTCTGACTTGTCTCAATTTTCACTTTCTCCCACCAACTAGTCTGGATTATACATTGAGGACAATGAATCTCCTAACGTTTATGTACGTAGAGTTATGAATATAGAAAGCAGAGTACTATTAGAAACTTGGCACTGGGCACAGTCTGATGGGGGCGTAGATTATGGATATTCGAACCGCCATCTTTTTGGCCAATAAAGGACCATTTTAATTCTTAGTTCGACTGTAGATTTGTATCATTAAAAAACTAGTAGCAAAGTCAATTGTTGACTTTCTAGTTCTTAATTCTTAATTTTATTGTAGATTAGGGTTACTTAAGGGCGTAGCTAGAAAGTCAATCATTGACTTTGCAACTGAAACCTCCTATCATTCCAATCTATCATCAAATTATAATAGCATTAAATAAAATAAGCATAAATTTGATCAAGATATTTTTTATTTTTTGAAACATATAAAGTAACAAAAATAATAAAAATAATTTTTTTCTAATTTGAAATCATCGTTATATCTTATTTATATTATTGAATAATAACTTTTAATTATCATAGATTTATCTTAACTAAGAAACTCCAGATTTATCAAGTTTAGAGAACTTTTAACATTTTATTAAGTTTTATACTCTAAAAAAAAAATTTGCTTTGAAAGATTTGATCTCTCAACCCTTATAGACCTTCAATTAAAATGATTCTATGCTCATTTAATACATTGATATTAAAATATTATAAAATATTAATATTATAAAATATATTAATATATTAAAATATATCAAAATATTTTTAATATATTTTATAATATATTAACCACCTTAACTACTATATTATTTTCATGATTTATCAATTAAAGTTAGGGAAAATCTAAACAGAACTAATTCAAACCAATATAGGTTTTTAAATATATTAAAATATTTTATAATATATTAATATTATAAAATATATTCAAATATATTAAAATATTCAAATTTTTAAATATATTAAAAAAATAATTATATACCAAACTAAAATAATTATTAGGAACTCCATATATTAAGACTTACCCACATGATATTGTTATTCATTCAAAGTGTGTATAAAATGGAGTCCACTTAAATTTTTATTATTTTATTATTTATTATTTTTAAAAATATTATTATTATTATTTTAATGCGATCAATATTTCACTACAAATAACTTCGAGACTACCACGTCTCTCTTTAGATTTCAAGATGAGTTACCTCTATCATTTTGAAGGTCAAATTAGGTTGAAAGTGTATACAAATTAAAATTGGTTAGTTTTATCGGAAGCGTTTGAATATTTAAGAAGCAATGAGAACTGGGTTCTAGAATTTTTTGGTGATTTTTGGGATATTCTTATGAAGAAGTTTGTCAACCTGGATGTTGGTTCTGGCATAGGGCCTAAGGGTTTGGGAGTAGTAAATGACCCACTTTTCCCCCCTGTAGCTAGCAAACTTGTCTCCACTCCTGGTTGTGTTTCATTAAATGAACACACGGGTAACAAGGTGGAATTTTGTTTGAATACAAAGAATGGGATGGGACACCATGGAGTAGGGCAAATTTGCATCTCTCCCTCCCTTGTAGAAACTGAATGTCCTACAGGCCCTTCAGGTGGTGACTACAGCCCTGTTGAAACATTATCAATTTATCTTCTGAGCCTTTCAATAACTTTTGTGGATGCTTTGTCGCCTTCCCCTCTCCCTATATCCAAAAATTTTCAAAATCCCTCTTCCATCATTGATCGAACAAACGTCATGCTTAGGAAAAATCCTCGCCCCCACTTGCCTAAGAAGACTCCTAGGGAAATAGAAGGAGGCATGTCGTTGATTGGATCGAAGGCCCTTGTTAATTTAGGACATGTCTGTCCTCTTGATCATATTCTCCCTACTTCTTCGTCTTCTCTCTCAAATAGAATGCCCCTCTCAACCCTTAGAGCAAGCCAGTCGACTGTCAATGTTCCACTATGATCATTTTCTCTTTCAATCTTCGTGGGTTTGAGGAACCCACAAAAATCACATCCCTCAACTTACTCCTTAAGCATGTAAAGCCTAATATTGTCTTTCTTCAGGAAACCTTAGTGGATTTCTCAAAGGCTAAATCCCTTTTACTTCAATGTTTACCGATGTGAAACTATGTTGCACTGGACCCTAATGGTCGTTTGGGTGGTTTATTGTCTCAATGGAACCCTGCATCTGCTAAGTTGTGTGCATTTGGCACCAATGCAGGTATTTTGTTGGAGGGTAGATTCAAGGACTCTGTCAATAGGTGAAACTTCTCAACTGATATGCTCCTTACAAAGAAAGAGAATGATTATGGTAGCATCTTATGGAATGTGGAATATTGGGAGAAGAAAGTCTTATAATAGGTGGAGATCTAAATTTTACTTTGTCTGCTCGAGAGGTGTGGGGGCACATGGATAAAGTGATCCATTAGAAAACTATTTTTCCAATCTTATACACATTGTTGGGCTAGTGGATCTCCAACTGAGCCATTTGGATCCCACATGGAGGAATGGAAGATCTGGGTCGACTGGTATATCGAAAATATTGGACCGATTCCTTGTTGATGAAAATTTTCTTGGTAGACAAAAAAGGACCAGATCCTGGATTATTAATCCCACCATGTCAGATCATAATCCAATTTGTTTACAATTGGAAAATTCTACTCATAAATTTGCCCAGCCCTTTAAATTTAACAACACATTGCTTTTCGATCCGAAATTTACTACTCTTGTTACAAATACTTGGCATTCAATGGCTAATTAGTTTGACAGTTCACCTATCCATCTACTATGTACAAAACTGAGGAACCTAAAGAAAGAAGTTGTCCATTGGCAATCAGATAAAAAGAAGCAAATTCACACAGAGATCCTTCTCTTTGAACAAAATATGTCTGAGGTATTTGAGAAATGCCCATCAAAGGTGTTATCGTAGGGAGATCTAAACCTTCTCACTTCTCTTAAACAAAGAAAAGATAAGATTTTAGAAATGGAAGAATCCACTTGGAGGCTCAGAAGTCGAGCTATATGGATTGAAAAGGGCAACAAGAATACCAAATTTTTTCATAAGTACGCTACCCATAAAAGAAGTCAAAATACTATATCGTACATATCTGATGAAGAAGGATGCATCAAATCCACTGATAATGATATTAAGGAGATAACATACAAGCATATTAAATCGCAATTTAAGGAGATTGGGCAGAGGACACATACAACCAGATTAAAGTTATCAAAGAAGTGTCAAGGTTCTTCAATGATGTTGAAAGTGATGAGATTGGTAAACCTGTCACTTTAAAGGAATTTGAGGAAGTGGTTAGTAAAATTCCAAGGGACAAAATTCTTGGCCTCGATGGGTGGACTCAGGAACTTTTCCATTTTTTCTTTGGCCTTATGGGGGAGGACCTTGTTAAGGCTATTGAGGAATCCATAATAACAGGACATATCCCAGGATCTCTCAATGCTACTTTTTTTGCACTCGTTTATAAAGTGATCAAGCCCGATACCTTCCATGATTTTAGGCCTATAGCCCTCTATAACTTTGTATATAAAGTTATCTCCAAAATTATTGCCTCTCGGTTGAAAGATAAACTGGCTACTTGCATCTCTTCTGGACAGTTTGGATTCCTTAAAGATAGATTGATCTTTGATGTTGTGGGGATAGCACATGAGTGTTTTCACACTGCTAAGACAAAGAAATTAAGCTCAATTATTCTAAAACTGGACTTAAAGAAGGCATATGACAAAGTGAGATGGTAATTTCTGCGGTTAATGTTGATACTAATTGGATTAAAATGGGAGGTCACCCAATGGATTATGTCTTGTGTTTCCAGTGTAAATACGACAATTCTGGTAAATGGTTCCCCTACGATTTCTTTAAAATCTATCGAGGGTTACGGCAGGGATGTCCTCTTTCTCCATTACTTTTCCTTTTGATAGTGGAATGTTTCAGTAGACAATTAAAGAAGGTTGTTGAAGAAGGGGGATTTGATGGCATCAAAGTTTCCACTGAGACTATCATAACTCACTTATTTTTCGTTGACGATGTGCTCATTTTAGGCATTGGAAAGTTTGAGGATTGGATGGATTTCCAATCTATATTAACAAATTTATGTCTTGCTTCTGGTATGGATGTAAACTGTCATAAATCATGTTTCCTTGCACAAACCATAGATTCAAATCTAGAGCAAAGGATGCAGGCAACATTTAATATACAGTTTGTATGTATTGATGAAGGAATGAAATATATGGTTTTTTATATAAAACCAAATAATTATAGGGTGGCAGATTGGAAGTGGTTGATTCAAAAGGTGGAGAAGAGGATTGGGAACTGGATCTTTCGTTGGCTCTCTTTGGGAGGCAGATTAATTTTAACAAAATATGTCTTACAAAGTCTTCTTGTCTACTGGTTAAGCCTTGTCAAGATTCCTTCCTCTATATTACACAGGATCCAATAACTCATCGCTAACTTCATATGGATGGGAGCTAGAAAATCTTCAGGATTCCACTTAGCAAATTGGTAAAAGATAGCTAGACCTAAGGACAATGGGGGATGGGGTATTCGAAACCTATATTGGTTCACACAAACACTATCTGCCAAGTCATGATGGAGGGGTCTTTTTGGTAAGGGTTTGTGTAATTTGGTTTTGAAGAAGAAATACCTCAAAGGCATTGATTTGACTTATTGGTTGCGCGAAGAAGAATATAAGTTCCCGATGGCATCAATCATCTGGAAAATTTTCATGGGTTCATTGCCAATTATCAAACAGTGGCTTGCTTGGTCGATAGGGTGTGGAAAGCAAATATTGATTGGGTTATACCCATTCATTGGATGCAATGCGTCATTTAGACTCTCATATTCACTGATCCAACATCTTAATAATGTATACATTTTCTCTTTAGCACAAGCAGCTCTCCCCAATGCACCTAGCACACAACAAAGTTGGCTTGAGGGGGAACACCTTGGTATTTTAGGAGAGATGGCTACAGAATGGAACAACTATCACACTATGCTCTGGAGTAGTGGAATTTCACTAAATAATTCAAGTGATAAGATTGTTTGGTCTTGGAACAGAGCTTCAGGTTCTACAACTTTCAGTTTAGCATATCAATCCATAACTTATAAATTTCTCTCGGCTGAAAACAGATGGTGGTATAAGGCTATATGGTCGATTAATATTCCAGGAAAAATCATATGTTTCATGTGGCTCTGTCTGATGGACTGTATTCTTACGCAAGCAAATTATAGGAGACGTGGAGGGATAGGACCTTCAGTTTTCATTCTCTGTCTCAGGGATGAAGAGACGACCTCACATATTTTCATGCACTGTGAGATTTCACAAATCATTTGGAAAGACATACTTAGTTACCTAAATATTTCGGAAGCATGGGACTTTCCTACTCTAGATGAAAATATGTTCCAATGGTTTACTTCTTATCCAAAATTGAGGCATATACCTTTCCTAGTTTTATGGGGTATTTGGAAGTACAGAAATAAAATTTTATTTGAAAATTGGCCCAGACATGACTATAGAACTGTCACAAAAATACTTCTATCAATTAAAGAACATACAGGGGGAAGTGAAGATGATAAACTGGATTACATTCTTAATCCGGTCTTTTTTAATGACACTCCTATAGGTTTTTTCAATGGTGCAGCAGCTGGTGGCTTCTTTGGTATTGGTATTTATCTTAAACTGAGTGTTGTTCGTTCCTTCAAAATCTATTTTGCAGGTGGCAAAGGCAATAATATGAAAGATAAGGTTATGGGCTTATGGGGTCTCTTATACTTTGCATCTAGATTATGCATAAACAAGTTGAAGGTTGTTGGAGATTCGAAAGTAGTTATTGATTGGATTGCAGGAAAAACAAAGTTGAATCTATTATATCTAAATTCATGGAAAGCAAAAATCGTGAGTTTAAAAGATACTTTCAATGGGGTCAAATTTATACATGTGCACAGAAAATTCAACACTGAAGCAGATACACTCTCCAAACATGCTCTGAATTGTTCTATCGTATGGCTATATTATGAGGAATCTATAGAAGGATATGTGATCAATGCAGATTGTTTCTTATTATTCTAAAGTCAAAAGCACACAGTGAAACATTAAGAACCAAATGTTATTGTTTGTGTATATGACATGTATATGTCATCTTTTCTGTAACAAGTACTATTTAGTTGGATCTTATTATTTTTTGAGGGAGGTATTATAATAGATATAAAAAAATATGAATAGATAAAGTTCCAACTTTTTAAACTATTAAAAGTTCTACAGTTTAGTTTACAGATCCATATATTCTCTTGATTCCTAATAAAATATAACATTGAAACTATTTTTTTTGCTTGAAAAAAAAAAGATAAATGGATAAAGTTTAGGTTACAATTTTCTTAATATTACATATATGGACAAATATCACCTTATTGTTCCAAAAGTAAAAAAAAAAAAAAATAACATCATCCTCTCTTTTATGTGCAAACCAGTGAAAATGAATATATCACATCAATCTTTGGCTTGGGCATGCAATCCAACAATAAAGGTGTAGTAAAAAATAAAAACATCTAGAGGCAATAATGATATAATGTTTTTTTTATATTAATATGTTATTATATTTAATCATTATTTGTATATAGTTTTTTAAGTTAAATTTATTTTCTTTTTTATGTCTTAAATATGTTTTTCATTTATTTATATATTTATATATGTTTTTTATATATAATTAAAAATATATTTTTAAAAGAAATAAATAATTAACATTTTTAATAAAGAAATAAATAATTTATTATTTCTTTAAACAACAATAAATAATATATATATATTATTTAAAAATTTAAAAAAAACAAAAAGAATGATTAAACTTTCCTAAAATTTGAATGAGAAACTTTCAAATATATGTTTTAAAGTTAGATTAAAATAATTAATACACTTTTATATCTAAATTTATAAAAAATATATTTTTATATATAAAATTAAATATTATTAGAATTTGACTTTTTCAATGAGTCTAATAAGTGGGTTTAATAATTAAATGAGTCTAATAAGTGGGTTTAATAATTAAAAACATGTGTTTCTTCTTAAAAAATCACAAGTTCAAATCTAGAAGAGGTAACTTTAAAAATAGATTATTATTATTAAAATTTAACTTTATATAAAATCAAATATTATTAAAAGAATTTGATTTTTTGATATATATATATAGATAGATAGATAGATAGATATAGATATAGATATAATTTGGTAAATTAATTTGAATTCAACTTTAATTATATAATTGTTTAGAATTGTTTTTTTATTAATAAATTTTAAATTTAAATATATGTATTGATTATAAAAAAATGAATTTTAACAATTTTTATTAACAATAATTTTGATTTATAAAATATTTTAAAAATAATTAATAACTTATTAATTTATTTTAATTGATTTATAATATCTTGTAAACATATACAAGATATTATAAAAATAATTGACAATAATTAGTTGTATGTATATGATAACATCTTAAAAAAAATTAAACCAACATAAAATTATCTTAAACTTGGATTTATTAAATATTGAGAATGATCAAAATTATTAAAATATTATTTAATATTATTTAATATGAAAAAATAATACATAAAATTAAATTAAATGATTAAACAAATATATTAAATTAATTCAATTCAATTCATTTTTTAATAAATTTACATTAATAATACATAGATGATGATGATGATGATGATGCACTAAGATCTAATTGGTTTATTGTACCTTAAGAAGGTAAATGATTACTTTGATTCTTTAGAATTTTGTTTCTGTGCTAGAAAAACATTAAGAGAAGATTTCCAAGATCACCATATTTTTGTTGAGTTAAGAGGTTAGGAAGGTTGGTAGTGTGACAAATATTTTGAAAATGAGAAAATGATATCTTCCATAATTCTCCAATAATTTAGTAAGACTAAACATCTTTATACCATACTCACTTGAGTCCATAATACTTACAATTAAAATTGTTTTATTTACACTCAAATTACATTAAAAAAGTACTCTCTTTTTAAGATATAATACATTGAAAAATAACATAAAAAATGTATACAATGAAATTGATTAAATGCATGGACCGGGAATAAAAATTCTAGCAGTGTTTTAGATACGACAGTTGCATATATCTAAATATCATAGAAGATCACGCACATACGATAAATTCATTGATATAATGTAGATTATCGTTCCATATTTATATTTTTATAATTATAATAATAATAATAAATTATACGACGGTAGTAGAACAAATTTTAGCCCTGGACCACCTTCCATAAATGCAACACCCGTGACAGTTTGTAAAGTGAATACGCATGTCATGCACTTCTTCCCAAACTTCTCCTCGGACGTCAACGTTGGCCTCTTAGCGTATGACATGAACGTTCTCGGGCTGCTCAGCCTGTGAAGCCATCAACTCACTCGAATTCTTTGGCCTTATTCACTTCTCTTTAAAACAACGAATGATTCACGACAGAAGTGGGATGAATGAATTGATATATTTTGTCCCGAAACAACTGTGGTTGATTCGCATCCATTGATCGCTATTATGGACAAAAGGATAACAATGAACATCTAAAATCTAAGACGATGCCCACTTCAATTGATGGACTGAGTCTTGGTAGACTCCACAGAACTCCCTTATCAGAAGTTCCTTCTCATGTTCATTCAAATTGATAGACTGAGAGCCTGCGGATTCTGTTTGGAGTTGGTGAAACGTTGCTCTCTGACTTGTCTCTATTTTCACTCTCTCCAAATGACTAGTATGGAGTCTGGACAATCAATCTCGCTAACGTCATCAACATTGAAAGAAGAACATGATTAGAAACGTGGCAGCGGGTACACAGTAATGTAATGTAAATTATCATCCACGTGAACTAAGAAACCAGCCGTATAAAATATGTCTCTTTTTTTTATAACTTAGCTTGTATCCCACTCAGACCTCTGATTAGGTGCACAGTATCCAGAGGCGTAGAATAAGGATATCAAAAACCACCATCTCTCCTGTGAATAAATAGGCGGAAATTTGGACAAAGTTTCAGGTATTGTTGCTCCATTTTTTAGGTTTAGATAATGCAAGGTGGAAATTTGGACAAAGTTTCAGGTATTGTTGCTCCATTTTTTTAGGTTTAGATAATGCAAGGCAAAAATTTGGACAAAGTTTCAGGTATTGTTGCTCCATTTTTCAGGTTTAGACAATGCAAGGCGGAAATTTGGACAAAGTTTCAGGTATTGTTGCTCCATTTTTTAGGTTTAGATAATGCAAGGCAAAAATTTGGACAAAGTTTCAGGTATCGTTGCTCCATTTTTTAGGTTTAGATAATGCAAGGCGGAAATTTGGACAAAGTTTCAGGTATCGTTGCTCCATTTTTTAGGTTTAGATAATGGAAGGCAAAAATTTGGACAAAGTTTCAGGTATTGTTGCTCCATTTTTTATGTTTAGATAATGCAAGGCGGAAATTTGGACAAAGTTTCAGGTATTGTTCTCTTTTTTTGGGTTTAGATAATGCAAGGCAAAAATTTGGACAAAGTTTCAGGTATCGTTGCTCATTTTTTAGGTTTAGATAATGCAAGGCGGAAATTTGGACAAAGTTTCAGGTATTGTTGCTCCATTTTTTAGGTTTAGATAATGCAAGGCAAAAATTTGGACAAAGTTTCAGGTATCGTTGCTCCAATTTTTAGGTTTAGATAATGCATGGCGGAAATTTGGACAAAGTTTCAGGTATCGTTGCTCCATTTTTTAGGTATAGATAATGGAAGGCAAAAATTTGGACAAAGTTTCAGGTATTGTTGCTCCATTTTTTATGTTTAGATAATGCAAGGCGGAAATTTGGACAAAGTTTCAGGTATTGTTCTCTTTTTTTAGGTTTAGATAATGCACGGCAAAAATTTGGACAAAGTTTCAGGTATCGTTGCTCCATTTTTTAGGTTTAGATAATGCAAGGCGGAAATTTGGACAAAGTTTCAGGTATTGTTGCTCCATTTTTTAGGTTTAGATAATGCACGGAAAAATTTTGGACAAAGTTTCAGGTATTGTTGCTCCATTTATTAGGTTTAGATAATGCAAGATGTATATACACTCAGAAAAAAATCAAGAAAAGAATCAAGAACACAAAAGAAATATGGTGTTTTTATTTATTTAAGTTATCCATATATCTCACGTATATGAAAAATAACCACATAGCATCTATGTATGTATAGTGACAATCTTTGGAAGTGTATCATTCATCAAATTTCTAGACTCGTTGAATACTCCTTGGCTCTACCATGTATACTCCTTGGCCCTATCATATATCCTAGCATCTCAAACAGTAAACTCGATGCTAGTCTCAACTTGCATTCTCATGAAAAATTCATCCACATACAGTATGAGAATAAGTTTATCCTCACCTCTAATGATATAGTAGAGGTTAGGATCTGCATCACTCTTCTCAAACCCCATATGAAGCAAATAAGAGTTTGAATACCAAGTTGTGGGAGATTGCTTCAGACCATAGACCATACAGTGCCTTTTTTAGAAGGCACACTTGAGAATCTCTCTCCAACACCTCAAACCCCTATGGCTTCTCTATGTACACCTCCTCCTCAATAAAGCCATTCAAAAATGTGGTCTTTACATCTATCTGATGTATCATCCAACCCATCTATGCCACTATGGAAATAATACTCTAAATGGAAATGTATCTTGCAAGGTGTGAATGTCTCATCATAGTCGGCTCCCTCTATCTTAGGCCACAAATCGGGCCTTGTGTTTCTCTATGCTACCATCTACAACATATTTGGTCTTATACAACCATCTCGAAGTCACAACTGACTTCCCCATTGGCCTAGACACCACCTCTCATACATCATTGTGCATAATGGAGTCATACTCCTCTAGCATGGCCTTTCACCAAACTTGTTGGTCAACTACCAATGCAAATGTCTCTGGCTATGAATATGTGATACTCATCACCATTGCCAAATAGAACCCAAGCCTCTCTTTAAACAATCTCTTGAGCTCTCCAACATTCTCATTGGATTCCTTATCTCCTGAATCCATCTTAGTTTCCACTTCCCTAGAGTAACCAAAGGAGAAGTGACATCTCTGTGCCCGAGAGTCTCAGCCTCATATCTACTCCCAACACTATGAGATCCTGAAGCCTATGCACCCTCTACCTCAATGATCTGCAACTGTGAACTTAAAGTTGTGCAAGGTGACCATGTAACCCCTGAAACTAGTGCACTTAACACCTAAGGTTGTGTCCCCTCTATACATCAATTTGAGTCTCTGGGACCTCCTTAATACTATCTCTCGACTCGAGAGACCTCCTTAAAGCTCTGCCCTCCTAGAATCTAACAACTCTTATCACCACCACTTTATGTTGTGATGGAATGTAGATCCGATAGGCCTTCGAGACCTCCAAGTAACCAACTAAGATCCCCTACTCCGTTGTGGGGTCTAGCTTTGTCCTCTTCTCTAATAGAAAATGAGAGTATGTCAAGCATCCAAAAATTTGAATATGCTCAACATCAGGCCTCCTACCAGTGAAGGCCTCCTCAGGAGTCTTCCTCCCCAAAACTATGTGGGGACTCCTCTTCTGCAGATAAACTACAACAACACTCACCTCAGCCCATAAGTATAAAGGAAGTGTGTGATCATGCAACATTGATCTCGTTGCACCTGTAATGGTCATGCTCTTCTTCTCTGCAACCCCATTCTGTTGGGGGTTGTAAGGCACAGTCATTTCCCTTATGATCATTTCCTGGGTACAGAAGTCCACAAACTTTGTGAAGACATATTCACCTCCATTGTCTGACCGTAAGACCTTGATATTATTTCCTTCTCCACAAGATCTTTGAACTCTTGGAACCTCTTGAATACCTCACTCTTGGCCTTCAGGAAATAGATCCAAGTCTTTCTGGAGTGGTCATCTATGAAAGTGAGATAATACTCACTACCAATCAAGGGCACACAATACATAGGCCAAAATACATCCATGTGTACTAAATCTAGTATCTGAGCTGACATGTTGTCACTGTTGGGGAAAACATTCTTGGTAAAATTACCAAGGGCACACCCTCTACACACATCCTTATTATCTAAGTTGAACTGTGGCACTCTAGTCACAACCTCTCTCAGCCCTCCAAGAGCCCCATGATGTAGGTGAGTCATCCTCCGATTCCATAACTCACATAACTTACCATTGTTGTCACTACTAGCTTCCAAGGCATGAAGGGGATGAAAAAGAAATCTATACAATTTTCCATCCCTCACTCCAATCACTTTCCCTGAAGTGAGACGGGACCCCTTAGGGTGTATGAGGACCATTGTCCCTCTGAAGGACACCTCAAGACCCATGTCTTGGAGGGTGGAAACTGAAATGAGATTCTTCTTCACCCCAGGAACATACAACACATCCCTGAATTATATGGGTGGCATAATATCCCTATGAAATGTGATTGTGCCACACCCAACAACTCTGACAATGGTATCATCTCCAAGTGCAATCTCCATCTTGACCTCATGATCTTTGAGATCAGTGAAGTGCTCTCTCACACTCGTCATATGGCTCGAAGCTCCACTATCTATATACAATATGTTGGGTGGTGTCTCAACTGTCATGCAACAAATAAGGAAGGCACACTCCCTCTCAAACTATGTCGTAAAATCCATGTCATCCGTTGTAGCTATTGTACCACCCAACCTATTCTTCCTGTTGGGATATTGTCCATCATAATGCCCCATCTTCTTACAAGCAAAGAACTTCACTTTTCTCATATCTCTCTTCTACCCACTGCCACTCTCCTATGGCTTGGTCCTCATCTTGGGACCCTGTCTAGCACCCTTGTCGACCTTCTTCTTTCCCTTTGTCCAAAGAGAAAGATCCTCATCACCCTTTGCAATATGTTGTTTTCCTGAAGATCGAGAGTTGCATCTCATCTCCTCCTGTACGAAGTCGTCCCAGAGTCTCTCCCAACTGGGCATGGCCTCCTTGGCCACTATGCCTTGCGTAAAATACCCCCAAGGTTTGGAGAAGTCGTTTAAGGTTGTCCTCACCAAAGCCATGGGATCCACAATCTCCCCAATTGCTTCCAACTCATATCGAGTTTATGTAAATCTCCTGAGGTATGAGGTCACCGACTCTAACTTGAGCATCTGAATGCTCCTGATATTCTCCTGCATAACCATCTTCCAGTTCTAATTAGGACTTTTGTAGAGTTTGCATAATAAGTCCCATATCTCAAAGGAAAACTCCTTCCCAATCAAATGGGGTATGGCAAGGTCTCTCACCGCATCACAGATAGTCCTCTTAGACTTGGTGTTCCTCTTCCTGAACTCTGCTACCAACAAGGGAGCAATGACATGAGGAAGAACCACTAGAGCCTGAACTATATCCCATAGTTCAAGATCATCCAAGACAAATGAAATCCTGGTCTTCCAAGGGGATCAATTGGTTGCTCCTTCTAGCCTATCCTCTGCCCTCATCTGAGTCATTGACATGAATGCCCACTGAAACTCAAACTGATGTTAAACACTACAAAAGATAACATCCTCACTCTTGTAGACACAAGTGTGAAAAGAGGTTGTCCAACACTGTCCAAAACAGTCCAAAAAACTGCCCACTGTATGCTCACAAATTAGCAAACTCTTAGCCACCGAGGCTTTGATACCATGTAGATTTTTTAGGAACTACAAGGCTGCTCAACATGCATGTCTTGTGACCTATTCTTGGGATCTAATTTTACTTTATCAAAGGTGTCCCCCCTATTGTTTTAGGACAACAAACAGGTCTAAAATTTATGCCAAGAAAAATCCCTTCAAACTAATGGTTAAGTGCTCTTTTATGGTGCCCTTGCAAGTGGTTTTATAAATGATGTTAGCGCATGCAAATACCATAAAACAAATAACATTCCTATAGAATCTTTATAAGCTCCTATTGT
>SNQJ01S0052782.1:10119-24621 GCA_010110895.2 Picea sitchensis | reverse complement strand
TCTGAGTCACAGTTGGTGGATTCCACTTTGTATCGTCAGTTGATCAGGTCATTGATGTATTTGGTCAATACCAGGCCAGATATTTGTTTTGTTGTCAACACTCTCAGTCAGTTCATGGTGGAGCCTAAGAGAGTGCACTGGGTGGCAACAACACATGTGCTTAGGTATCTTTGTGGTACAATAGATTATGGTTTGGACTATTAGAGAGGATACAGAGTTCATTTGGTTGGCTATACAGATTTAGATTGGGCAGGATGTGTCAGTGACATGAAGAGTACTTTAGGGTGCTATTTCGGATTGGGCTCAACAGTTGTGTCTTGGTTCAGTCGGAGGAAAAAGTCAGTGGCTTTGAGTTCTACAGAGGTTGAGTATATGGCAGCCAGTCACGCCAGTTGTGGGGCCCTTTGGCTTCGCAAGTTGTTGGTGGGACTGTTCGGTGTGTAGTTGAGGCCTACCGTGATTTACTGTGATAATAAGAGTTGCATCAAACTCTCAGAGAATCCAATTTTTCATGAAAGGTCTAAGCATATCGAGATTCATTATCACTTCATCTGTGACTATGTTCAGAGAGGAGATGTGGAGCTATAGTACATATCTACAGAGGAGCAGGTTGCAGACATACTCACCAAAGCATTGAGCAGAGGCAAGTTTTTATTTTTCATAGACAAGCTTGGAGTGGTGAGTAACACTTTCCTCGGTAAGAGGGAGTGTTAAAATTTTAATTAAAAAGTACCTAAGCAAGTGTTTCTCATCCCTAGGCGCCTAAGGGGTGAGAAAGTGCCTAATGTGGGCCCTATTCATTTAATTTGTGAGATGCAAATTAAAAGGTGACTTTATGACTTTAGTGAGGGTAAGTGAAGAGACACTCAATCTCAACCACTCATCTAATATAATCTCAGCCATTAGATTAAGAAACTCCTCACCTACCTCATGAGGTCGATTAGGGTTGGAGGGTGCACCCATTGTTGGGTTGTTGGTTCATTGTTGAGAGAGCAAGAGAGAAAGCATTTTCGAGCTTGAGAAGAGGCCATTTTTGCAGAGCTAGGGCATGCATTCCAAGGCTGCTATCTAGCACAAAATTTGAGGCAACAAGTACATCATTGAATGTAGGCCGTACTATACAGGTAGAGCAGGTCGTACAACAAGCAGAGTAGGCACAGAAACTGAGGCAATGTATAGTATGAGTAGAGAGGTCGTACTGTATGGATCTTCGAATTCCGTACAGCAAGAAAAGGGCACAGAAACCGAGGTAGAAAGTATAGTCCGTACTGTACAGATTTTGTATAGTCCATACGATTTGTACGACTATTATTCAGGCACATAAATGAAGGATAAGGCATTGTGCTATTTTCTGGATGTTTTGGCACGTTTCCCAAGGCAGCTGTACAATATTTATTGCACTGTTTTGGTATGAGACCGTTGGCACGAATTTTGAGGTGATCGTACAACATTTTGGAGGCACAAAAATCAAGGAGCAGACTTGTAATTAATTGCAGAAAATTCTGGAAAGAGTTTTGTGGAGTTTCGCTCATTTTCCTGTGTGAAGACTTGTCATGGTTATCGAGATAAGTTTGTCATTAAATTTTTGAATATGAACATGCTGTAACTGAATTTCTCTGAAGCTCCTAAATAATAAAAATCTCCCTCTCTCACTGGTTTTCCCCTTGTGGGGTTTTCCAGGGTCGTTGTTAGACCAAAAATATCTGTGTCAATATTTTCTGAGTTTTATGTGTTGCTGATATTTTATTTCTTCATTATAAACGATGTTCAGAATCCTCATGTTTCAATTCTGAAATTATTTTTTCTGCTGAGTTTTATTTGCTGTGATAAAACTAGGTTTGGGCATTAAACATTGGCTGAAAAATCAGTAAGACTGAAACTGGTTTGGGCTCTGGAATTTTACTTGGTATCAGAACTGAGTTAAGAGAAGTAGAGATATTTCAACAAGTCAGAAAGTTGGGACAACAGTCACTTCACAGTGCAGAATTTTGAATTTGTCATTTTCAACAGACCCCTCTTCCTCGTAACTATATATCGTTTTTTCCCAAAACCCCTCTTCTTCCTCCTAGAAAGTTCTTGATTTTCCTTCCTTGTGTTAGAGGAGTTCGAGGGTCAATCATGGAAAACTAGGTATGTACTTGTTGTACCAATGGATGATATTCTTCAGTTGTTCCAACCATCTCTCCATACCTCCCTCATTGTGGTTGGTTGGATGTTCAACTACCAAACCCCTTTCATTAACTGATTTTGGGAAAATGGAAAGAGAGGGAAAAATAACCTAAAATTGAACTTGACAAATGGGCACTATGGCTCTTAGGCAAGGTAATTCCCCCTCACTAGTTTGGACAGTCATGGTATCATGGTCTATACCAGTGCTCCACTCTTTAGTCAATTGTTCAACATTCTTTCATTAACAAAATATATTTACATTGTTTGTAAACGCCCATTCTAGTATTATAATGGACAAATATCTTTTTCGCAACTCACGAAGACATTAAGGCATAGTTATAATTATAGATTGGGGGAAAACATGGTGTTACAAACATTACCACTCTTTTGTTACCAAGTGAAGAGGGTAGTGAATTGAAAACCAACCACCCTACAACTTACCTACAAATGACTAATGACCACTATTTAGGTGGATCCAACAATGAGCTCATTTATCACCATTGTTCACGGGAAATGACACTTTCCTACACAAAGAAATCATAGATATAATATATTGTATCCATTGAAACAACACACTAATCTCCTAACCTACTTGCAATGCAAATATGATAAAATATTGCAAAAGGGAAGCCCCAAATCAGTGTTATTATTTATGTGATGATAGATTTTGATGTTAGTAGGAACAAGATATCCCATGACAAAGATGTCATTTATGTTTCCAATGAAACCTTTCAAATGTGTTAAGGTATCTGGGTGTGGAGGATCAACAAGGGGAGTTTAGCCTCCCTCTGTGATTATTGTGTGGTTGTCTTTGGGTGCTCTTAGGTGTTGAGTGAGACCAAGGTATTGGGGGTATACCCTCGCTATCCTACTAGAGTGTCTTAAACTACTAGTATCCATTATGAGGGCATGGTGTGGTGTGTAGAGAAACTTTTATCTGTACCAAAACATTAGAATTTTTTTTGGTGAATGAAATATGAAATATGTAGAGTGTTGATATAAGGGATCTATATGAGTTTTTGAAAAGGAAAATCATGTCCTTGTGACCTTAATGGTATCCCATGCAAATTTAATTGGGCCTTCCAAAAGCTCTAAATGATGGTGGTGAATCCATTGAAGATAGTAAGTGAAGGTGAGATAGAGTTAGTTGTAGTGAAGGTCTTTGGGGGCAACTCATAGTGGCCAAAAAATATATACCTCAAGTTCTATCACAACCCATGAAAGACACTTGGTGATAATCCTAATTTTTGGCCACTAAAATATCTTCACAAATGTAGACAAGGGATTTATCCTCCAAAAAGTAAGGGATATAGTTTTAACAAATATGCGTGGCTGAGACAAACTAATAGAACATCCTAAACTCAACATTTACATGTTATAGTACATCAAATAATCTTAGATTTTGCACAATTGGTATAAATGATTTAATTCTTCCTTGGACAACAACTATGTTTCAGATGAGACATGACCATGGGGATATTTTGGATGCTTCTCCCCACAATCTTAACCTAGGCTATAAATTTTATGGCCTTAATGGAGGAAATAAGTTAGTTATATGATTATTTTGCTCAACTTTTTAAAGGGTTTAGCTAGTGTGATGGATTGACCAATTTAATTAAGGTGTGACAAATGAAGTATTTTAGATTTATAAAAGTTTGTAATTCAACCACATCATCACTTTAAGGGTGCATGATGAAGAACATATTTTGGCAAGGAAGAAACTTAAGTTCCTTCATGTGTGTGCACAAGTAGTGTGAACAACTTGAAATTGTATTGTGTGAAAATAAATTGCAATAATAAAATTGTGAAAATGAATAAATTGAAATAATAAGCACTCAAACCATGGGTTTTTTCTTTACCTAATTAATTTCTTTAAGCGATTTAAGTGATATGGGAAATTAAATAGAAAGCTACAACTTTCTATGTAATAAAGTAATGGAAGCAACCTTCACCTATTTTTGGTTCACGTAGATCGTAGATGGTTAATATAGGTGAAATAACCTTACAAAAAGTATGCATGTAGTGCGATTGGTCTTTGTAAATGATTTATGAGTGGAAGGGGTAGGTGGGTGGGCTTGGCTAATTCAATCTATATTTTTTTTTATCACAATTGCATCATTGACTTGGAAATTCCTTCAATAATGGCATTGTCAATTCAAAAAATAGAGGCACAATCATGTTGAGCCTTGTAGTTGACCGTGTTTGGGAAATGGGATTGTAACTTCATAATGAACACCGTGAGTGCGCGCAGTTGGTGTCGTGTTTCCCTATGGGTCGTTGAAAATAGTCTAAAAGATTCTTTAACAATCAAAATTCAACAAGAAAATAAGAATTTAGTCCAGTTTCACATAGGATTTCAAAATTGATATTAAGATTTGGAAAAACTCACAAGTGCAGTTTCCATTCTGTTATGGGAATATTTGTAATGGGCATTTTATATTCTCTTCCATTGTAAGGTGGTTAATGTCCTAAAGATAGTCAAATTAATGTGTTCTATCTATCAACATAAGAAATAAATGGTAGAAAAATAAGGGGAAGGAGAGTGGTTTACTCGGTCAACTTTTGGTGTATCCTACTCTGGTTTGGTTGGATGGAAGAGGGAAGAAATAAACTATTATGGTTACTCAAAAATTAATAAACAACGATGTATTTTCACTAAGATCACAACATATGATTACAAATTATGTAAAAAGCATGCTATGTTACAACTTAATCCATCTTAGTGGTAGGAAATATAAAAATGAAATGCTAGAAAGAAAACAATTGAACTCAATAATATGTGGAGCAAGAACTAGATTCTACTAGTAAGGAGAGGTGAGACTATAACATGGTTTAACTAATGTTTATGTGCAAGAATGGTCCCACAATATTCTCTTCTCATTAATCCATCCTCATATATTTATTTCTTCTCTTTATTGGTAACTGATGATTAGGGAGCACAACAACTCTTCTAATGTAGATAGGAAAAATAGAAGAAAATCTAACAACATATGGGAGGCTTCTCAAACAACATATATATTATGATGTGAACAACATAACCTTGCAATTCTCCAAGATGTGTTTCTCTCACCTTAAGCCATGTATTTATAGGTTTCCATTATGCTTTGGATCAACCTAGGGGTGAGAAATTGTGTTCCTACCCTAACTCTAACTTAATCTTTATCTTGACCATAACTATTAATGTCCCATGATGACTTACCACATGTGTTTGCATAACTTGAATATTTTATATGCCAATGTGGTTATAAATGTAGTTTTTAAGTTGGTGACATGTATGTATTAGGAATAGATGCATCGATGACTTGCTTTTTCATTTATTACTTGATTCAAAAAATTTCTTAAGGACTTTGAGTGGTTTATGACTAATATAATCTTTAGGGGTGAGTGTTTGCATTATTTTTCCTTTCTTTAAGGTCATTTCTTATTTGTAAGTACTTCTTAAGATGGTATGATGACTTTGGTAATTTTTGAGATTTTGTTATTGTGTGGTCTCTTTTTAGCTATAACATCTTGTTTATGATCGCTTGAGTGGGATTTCAAAATTTGAAGGAAATGGAGGTGGGATTTAATCCACCTATCTCTCTAGGTGCAACCACATATTCGACCACTACCTTAAGGTGACCCCATAACTCAAGGAACAAGCCTCATGGAAATTGAACCTTGCCCACTTGTAAAAAACTCCTCGCTCCTCACCAATGGATTCAACCCATTTGGGAAATAATATGGTTATATTGTATATTAGTATAAACTTTTATATAATATTTTTTTAATTTATTTATATAATTTTATATAATATATAGTTAAAATTTATTATTATTTTTATTTAGAAAGGTTATATTATAAAATAATATATAATTTAAAAACAATTTTATTTAAATTACATACATTATAATAATTTTTCATAATAGATCTTAAAATATTCTATAATCTTTTATTATGGAGTGTTTTACTGTAGATTGTAGATTTAATATTACTAGTTTTAGCATAGAAATTATTGAAGTAAGTTGAACCTAAAATGAAAGATAAGTAATAACACGCCATCCACACAATGAACACAAGTATTATATGGAATAATGTACAATACAATAAGAATCCCTTTCTTTCCTAATAGCCATCTAGGGTTAGGGTTAGGGTTTTTACATGCCTCAACCCTCATTTAATGTTAGGGTTTTGGGACCACTAGAATATTATTGAAACTCCACATGTAACTAGCTCCACATGTGTGAGTAATGGAAGCTAATTGGAATTCACTAAGCACCATGGTGGTCAACAAAATAGGTCCACTTACGAGAGACATAATTTATGCATATGATCTTTGATTGAGGTGATTTTCACAATGTTGAAAATATCTTGAAGTGTAGAATAGTGCTGAGAGGTTGGGAGCTAAGCTCACAGATTTTTGACCCCAAAAATGACCTTTTAAGGCCTCAAATGGGATTTGGAAGGTTCTGGACTCCAATTCTCCAAAATGGGACCTACTCTAAAATGGGCCCTACAGTCCAATCACTACCATTTTTCCACCTATAAAGTATCAAAATAGATGAAAAATTAGTTGATGATCCATTCTGAATCATACATACATATACATGTATATTAACTTATCAAAGTTTGTCAAAGTTCATCAAAGTTTTTGACTAGGTGAATTTTTCTTGAACTTCATTGTTTGGTAAAAACATGAATTTGGGTTTGCATTTTGATTGTTTTTTAATAAAAATAGTCCAAAATCTTGTCACGTGACTCTAATTCTTCATTGTTAACTATTCAATTTTGACATAGTTCTTTTAAATGCACAAGTACATATAGTATAGTAGTGCTTCACTTTTTTTCATAAATGTTTCATGAATCTTTTTATGAATGTTTGGAGACTTCCATATGTTTGAATAACTTAAGTCTAGAGTAACATAATTCCATATTTAATCCCCAAAACACATGAACATATTTAACAAATTTCTAAGTGGCATTGATGGAAATTTTTTTCCTTTGACCATTACTTATAAAAACCCACCAAACTTTACTATTATGAATTTTATCCATGGATGCTACAATAGAGTATATGGATTCTACTTATTAGGTAATTAAGATAAAATTGAAAAGGTATAAATGATCTAAGAAACTTGGATTGTGTAAAGGAAATGGAAGTTGGCCTTTGATAATCAACAAGTGCATGAAGTTACTTTTTAGAATTTTTTGCAATGAGATGCATGCTTGTTGTGAATTTTAGAAATGCACACATACTTTAGGAAAAAACACACACAAACACCAAACATGCATGCATTCCTATTTAAATAGCTTCATCCCTTATTAAAACTCACACACAATTCATGCACACCTCCACATTGCCATCCACATTGGGTTTTAATTGATTTTAAAATAATGTGTTTCCAAGCTTAAAATGCACATGCATCATAATGCATAAGTGTTTCTATTTTTAAAAACAAATTAACTAGGAACCTCTTCACTCTATAAAATTTAACAAATGTGATTATACGTACAAACTATAATGGTATTTTTTATTTTTATTTTTATTTTTTTCTAACATATTATCATCATAACTGATTACTATTATCAAAATAATTGTTATTGAAGAGTGAAAAGGTTGATAAAATTGTCCAAAAAAATTGGTCAAAATTATTAAAAACACTTTCTTCATTTAAAAACAACCCATTAAATACAAAATTAGAGAGACAATTTGGAAACAAAATTACAAAATATTTAAAATTAAAACATGCAAAAATCATTTAAATATCACTCACATTCATAATGTTCCTCTACTACTACCCTGCCACTCAACATCTTGGTAATAGAAAATGACACTAAGTATAAACAACCATACCCTAAATATCAAAGAATTAGATTATTTATTTATCCATGTAAACAAGATGATGGAACTTAAACATGGAAAACAATTCACATTTAAAAAAACAAAAACCTAAACTTAAACAAGGATCATAGTAACATGGAGAAAATTTTTCCTTCTCAACACTTATATAAATATATATATGTAATATTATCATCATAACAATGAATGAGAATTACTATTGAAATAATGACAATGGGAGAGTGGAAATAAATGGTTAGAAGAGTTAGAGGAATATGGTGGAAGCACTATCTTATATTGGGTGGAAGGCTAAAAAATGGAGGAATATATTTGTATATCTTATATTGGGTGGAAGGCTAAAAAATGGAGGAATATATTTGTAGAGTTTGCATGTAGATTCATTTTGGGTGGAATGTTATAATGGATATGATTGTGTGAAGTGTTCTTATATTATAAAGAGGGAGAGTTGGTGAGCTTGGGAGGGATTATTACATCTATGAAAACATTTCTTTTCATATCTAATTATTAATTTGGTGTTGGTGCAAGTTATTGATGGTCTCAAAATGTATCGTATGGGTGACATGTGTCATTTGATGATCAAAGTTATTTTCTATTGAAATTAATTTGTGAAGCATTATAATGTGATGGGAAAAGATGTTTGATTGCCAAAGAATCAATAGAAAGAATGAAAAGAGTTGGGTTGTACATGTATACATGTTTCTTGGACCAATAGATCATTGTTTCAGTTGGGTGAATTTCAAAAGGAGGGTAACAAGGTATATTCCATCCTATTCATTGTACCAGCCAAATATGAAGCTAGTAAAAAATGATTGAAGTGAAGGAATTCATAATTTTTGTTGGAAGATATTGGATATTTTTTGTATTATTATATTTTAGCTTAACTTTTGAAAATCAAATTATCCCTTCATCCAATTTATCATAGCTACAATATTTTTGTTTATAACTGTTATACAATTCTTTATGAAGAATTTACTAAATTTACCTTTTTGCTTTCTCTTAAAAACTTGATCCTTCATTTTTATTACTTTTCTCCCTCCATTTTCCAATTACAAGGGCCTCTTTAGTTCATGTTCTTGTCCTATTGATTTTTGGTGTCTATTGTGATCCCCATTAAAGCTGAAGTTTTCTTAATTGAGTTTCATCATCTAATTCACTCAATCCTCTCAACTAATCCTTCTACCCAAAATTTGGTCCACATGCAAGGCCTATAAGTATTGTCAATTTACATTAGCATTCCTTATAAGTATTTGAAGAAGTCATGCACATAAATATACTTAGAATGAAACCAAATAACATGTTAGCAATGAGTAGTTTCTAAATTAAGAAAGTGATTCCAACTATTTCCCTCTAACAACCAAATTATTTAGATAGTTGTAGCAACCTTTCCAATCTCTGGTAATTATTATTTTGACAGTAGTGCCCAATTGTAGCTAAGCTGATAATATGTCAAAAAACAAATAAAAATATATAAAATTTATTCTCTCATGAATGGGTTTTGATCTATAAATAGGAATGGGTCTCGAGTCATAACTAGGAATGGGTCTTGAGCTCTAAACATAAATGGGGCCTTAGGCCATAACTAGGAATGGTTATTGGGGCCCTCAACGATGGTCGGGGGAGGGAAAACAATAACCTGAAAGCTTGAAAGTATCTTCTCAAGCTTAAGTGTCATGAATGCATTGTCTAACCACATTAAACCATGATTAAATCATAACACAAGCCCTAAAGAATGGTTCTCAGGGCCATGGTTGGGTTTCTTCAGCATTTGAGTGGGATACATACACCATGAGTAGGTTTTGTGTAGTGTAAATAGGTCTCAAGGATTAAACATGACTAGGGGGAAACATGGGGCTTAAGACCTACGTGAATATTTTCAAGCTCAAGTGCCATGGTTGGTGGAGAAAAACACTTGGTCCTTGAGACCTAAATGTAACTTCTTAGGCTTAAATTCCATGAAAAACACTTGCAAACATGAACACATGCCCTCTATAGGGGGTCTTTGGCATCATAGTTGGATTTGGATGCCCTTATGAGGTTTTGTGCACCAAAGGTGGGTCATGGGGCCTTGACCATGGTTGAGGAAAGAAGCCACGTGCCTTGGGATATTATTGAATCTTCTTGGGCTTACGATACTTGAATGAGTCCTCAAATAAACACATGAATTTGTAGGGGTTGTTTGCATGCCTTCGAGTGGGATACATGCACCATGAATAGGTATTTTGCACTGAAATGGGTCTTAACACCTAAACATGGTCAAGGGGGAAAGCAAGGGCCTTAATCCCTAATTGAACCTTCTCTATCTCAATCACCATGAATGACACCTGCAAATTATGACATAATCCCTCACTAGGGGGTCTTTAGCCTAGAAATTGCATATGGGTGCCATTAAGATGTTTTAAAAACCGTGGATGGGTCTAAGGCCTTAACCATGGTTATGGTAGGGAACAATAATGTTAGGCCCTTGACCATTCTCAAGGGAGGAAACCAACAACCTTAGACCCTAAAAATAGCTTCTAAGGTTTAAGAACCATGAACATGTCCTCACACCACCACATGGGACCATGGATGGGTCGCAGGGTCATGACCATCATCAAGAATTGAAAACAAATTCCTTAGATTCTTATAGAATTTCCTCGAGCTCAAGAACTTTGAACAAGTCCTCAAAACAACACACATGATCTTTATAGGGGGTCTTTAGCCTTCAAATGTGATATCGGTCCCATGAGTAGGTTTTGTGCACTATAAATATTTGTCGAGGCATAAACATGACCAAGGGGGAAACAATGACCTTAAGCCCTAATTGAACCTTCTCGAGCTAAATCACCATGACCAACACCTACAAACCGTGGCATAATCCCTCTCGAGGAAGGCTTTGGTATCCAAGTTGAATATGTGTGCCATTGCGAGATATTGGGATCATGGATGGGTGGTAGGTCCTTGATCTAGTCAAGGGAGGGAAACAAGAGCCTCAAACCCTAAACCTTTATTCTTAGGCTCAAGTGCCATGGAAAAATATTGAACCACCACATCTAACCTCTATTGATTATTAGTTTCCTCCAAGGGTTCTATGGGTGTCATGACTAGGTTAGTTGTGCACCGAGAATGGGTCTCGAGGTCTAAACAAGCTTAGAGGTAGAAAACAAGGGTTGTGTTCCCTAAATGATGCTTCTTAGGTTCAATCATCATGAAAAGAAATTAGAATCCAGAAATAATTTCCTCTTTTGGGCATCTTTTAACTATGGGTTGTTTACTAGGGCACGTTATAATGTTTTTAGTAAGACTGATGGGCCTTTAGGTCTTGACAATAGTCACATAAGTTTAACAATGGCCTTTGGCATTTAACAAATATTCTCAAGCATCATGAATGATGCATTGAAACATCGCATTTGACCTTTACTTGGGATCTTTGTACTCTAAATGGGATATGGCTACCATAAATTGTTTTTGGGTAGTAGTGATTAGTATAGGGGCCTAGACCATGGTCCAAAAGGAAAATAAGGGCCTTACATATGAAAATGAATCTTATAGACCTCAAACACTATGAATAAGGCCTCCAACCATGACACATGCCCTCTATATCAATTCCCTTACCTATGAGTGGTATTCCAAAAGCCATTAGGCAATTTTGCGCAAAGGGGATGGGCCTAAGATCCTTGACTATCCCTCATAGACGAAAATTGGTCATCTATCCCGAAAAGAGGTTTTAGTACTAAATTTTCCTTTTGAAACATGTTAAGGTGAGGGAGGTTCACATGGTTTTTATTTTATGTAAAAATAACATGTGCATGTGTTCATGCGAATTCAAAAAAAATAAGTGGGATTGTCTTTTTTAGGTTGCATGTTGAATGAGTTAGTACTTTGATTTTATCTTCAGATTGAAGAACTTGGTAGTTCCTTCTACATAAACAAAAACACATTCATTTTTCCAACTCCCTATTATTATATCCATTTTCTACTAGATTTTAAATATGATCCACATCTCATAAGTAATGAAATTGCAAACACAAATATATAAAAAATATGTTTTTTTCTATTTTTTATTCACTATTTTTCCAATTCCCTATTATTATCTCCATTTTCTACTAGATTTTTAAATATGATCCATATCTTAATCAGTTATGAAATTGCAAACACAAATATATATGTGTGTTTTTTTAAGGAAAAAGATGTTGTTTTCTATTTTTTTTTTTTTTTTATATATATCACAATTTTAAAATACATAGTTTTTTTTTCCATACACAAACAAATTTTATAGTATATGAACACAAACCGAGACTTACACACTATAAACATATTTCCTCACTCTATTAATTTAAAAAAATCTACAGTTAACATTTAAAAATTTGCACGCATTTACATCAAATCGTATAAGGGTTGGATCTTTTGAAGCGGGATTGTTAAATATTGACTTGTGTTATTCTAAAATAAAATTCCTTTGTTTCTGTAAAGGTTCTTAAACATGGAAATTATAGAAAACTTTCAACAGAATTTGACCTTCAAAATGATAGAGGTAACAGAGACGTGGTAGTCTGGAAGGTGTTTGCTGTAGGTAACACTTGCTTGTCACTTTACATAGATGCCGTATGGTTATTTTTCAGTAGTATAAGTGAGATTCATATTTCTTTTGTGTTCTTGATTCTTTTCTGAGTGTATATACATCTTGCATTATCTAAACCTAAAAAATGGAGCAACAATAACTGAAACTTAGTCAAAATTTTCGCCTTGCATTATCTAAACCTAAAAAATGGAGCAACAATCGCTGAAACTTTGTCCAAATTTCCGGTTGCATTATCTAAACCTCAAAAAATGGAGCAACAATACCTGAAAGTTTGTCCAAATTTCCGCCTTGCATTATCTAAACCTTAAAAAAAGAGCAACAATACCTGAAAGTTTGTCCAAATTTCCGCCTTGCATTATCTAAACCTAAAAAATGAGCAACAATAGCTGAAACTTTGTCAAAATTTTAACTTTGCATTATCTAAACCTAAAATATGGAGCAACAATAGCTTAAACTTTGTCCAAATTTCAGCCTTGCATTATCTAAACCTAAAAAAATGGAGCAACAATACCTGAAACTTTGTCCAAATTTCCGCATTGTATTATCTAAACCTAAAAAATGGAGCAACCATACCTGAAACTTTGTCCAAATTTCCGCCTTGCATTACCTAAACCTAAAAAATAGCAACTATACTTTAAACTTTGTCCAAATTTCTGCCTATTTTATTTCCAGGAGAGATGGTGGTTTTTGATATCCTTATACAGTCTGAGTGGATTTAATGGTTAAGAACCTGTGTTTCCTCTTAAGAGGTTACAGGTTCAAATCCAGAGGGGTAGGGTATGTATACCTTCTTAGATTTTACCAGTCAAATCGCTGGACAGAGAAGAGTCCCTTGTCCCACAAACAAGAAAGTCTCATACACCAATTTAGTATGCTGACTTGGCCTTAACCTTAAAAATAAATTATTATTATTATTTTTATGCACCTAATCAAAATTCTGAATAGGATACAAGCTAAGTTATAAAAAAAAAAACATATTTTGTACGGCTGGTTTCTTAGTTCACGTGGATGATAATTTACATTACATTACTGTGTACCCACTGCCAAGTTTCTAATCATGTTCTGCTTTCAATGTTGATGACGTTAGCGAGATTGATTGTCCTGGTTGTGTGGTCCAGACTCCATACTAGTCATTTGGAGAGAGTGAAAATAGAGACAAGTCAGAGAGCAACGTTTCACCAACTCCAAACAGAATCCGCAGGCTCTCACTATAAGTCAGAGAGCAACGTTTCATCAACTCCAAACAGAATCCGCAGGCTCTCACTATAAATTTGAATGAACATATCTGATAAGGGAGTTATGTGGAATCTACCAACCCTCAGTCCATCGATTGAAATGGGCATCATCTTAGATTTTAGACGTTCATTGTTATTCAATCGATGCGAATCAACCACAGTTGTTTCAGGACAAAATATGTCAATTCATTCATCCCACTGCCGTCGTGAATCATTCGTTGTTATAAAGAGGAGTGAATAAGGCCAAAGAATTCGAGTGAGTTGATGGCTTCATAGGCTGAGCAGCCATAGAACGTTGACATCCGAGGAGAAGTTTGGGAAGAAGTGCATGACATCAACCAGGCAAAATTCATGCGTATTCATTTCACAAACTGCGACGGGTGTTGCATTTATGGAAGGTGGTCCAGGGCTAAAATTTGTTCTGATATAGTTGTTAATTTATTATTATTATTATAAATATAAAAATGGAACGATAATCTATAATCTACATTGTATCAATGCTATTTCGTTATATATGCATATGTCGTCATCTAAAACATTCATGCAATGCATTTTCCATGTTTTTTTAAGTAAGGAAAATATATTATAAAAGGTACAAATGTCAGGATATCTCAAGAGGTCGTCTCGTGGGAAATCAATGCTACATGGCTCTTAAGTTTCCAAATGTTCATGAAGAATTCAAAAAACTGTAAAGAAAAAAA
>SNQJ01S0052780.1:183891-210539 GCA_010110895.2 Picea sitchensis | reverse complement strand
ACATGGCAGCCACTCATGCAAGTAAGGAAACAGTATGGTAACAAATATTGTGTTCAGGTATTGGGTTGGTACAACAAGCAGTGAGATTAGATTGTGACAGTCAGAGTGCAATCTTCCTGGCAAATAAACTAGCTTATCATTAGAAGAAAAAGCATATTGATGTTCAGTATCACTTTGTGAGAGGCGTGGTTGAGGAAAAGAAGGTGTTGCTGGAAAAGGTTGACAATTTGAAGAATGTTGCAGATTCATTGACAAAGTCTGTGAGCACAATTTTTTTTTCCTGGTGTAGAGTAACAATGGGCATTGCTGCCCTGGATTGTTGACTATATAATCTCTTGGACCCCTGGATGCAAAGAAAAAAACAAGTGGGAGAATGTTGGGAAGTCGATGGAAAGAGACCCACCGAAAGGAGAGCATTAAGGCATCTCTCATTAGTCAGCACGAGGTACAAAGAAGGAGCTTCATGATTTGGTAGAAATTGGACAAAGAACATGTTCATGAACCAAGGACCCTATGCATCTTGTGTGTGTGCCAAGTGCAAGAGGTACACGAAAAAGACCCTCTAAATAGTATCCAATGATGAAAACCGATGACAAAGGTGAGGAAACCACCAATAAGGCTAATGGCATCCAAGACATTGAAAAAATCCCAATGTGTGAATAGGTGTCTTGTCGTCGAACACAAGGGAAACCGCCCAGTCAACGACCAATGATGAAATGTCGACTATTGGGTTCAAGGTTACCTACCAATGAGAAAGTAGGGCCAAGGTGCATGATAGGAATACAATATCATGTGATTCTGAGACAAACAGAGGGTATGGCCGACATGCAAAGTCAAGAGTTCTAAGGAGTGGTCAACACAGATTGATAGAATTCATTTGAACTAGAGCATGAGACATATGGAGGACTTCGGCAACATAGACCCGATGATAAAATCATGAGATGCAAGAGGCATCAATGAAGTTCTCTGTAGGGACTGAAAGAGTAACCAATCAGTAGAGAAGACTCTATAATGAGCTCAACTTCCTAAGGCCATGCTAGTCCCAAAATTATGATGATGAATGGACTCAATAAATTTGTGCTCTATTCAAAGGCGACACAACTGCTGCCGATACAAGATAATACTCCCTTCCCATCCTTTTTTGTTTTTGTTTTTTCATAGACAAATGAATGCTATGATAAAAAGGAGGAAACGAGTGTCACAAGTAAGAAAAACTAGTTCCAGCAGTGGAACATACCTATTCTTAATGCAGGGAAGTGCATGTGGGATATGGACACTCGGGGGAATGTTCCCTCTTAGGTATAGGGTGTCAAATTGCGAAGGATATAAACAAGGCTCTGCTTGGTTGAAGATGCAAAACTGTTGAGGCACATGGTTTATAACGCAAAGTGGGAACCGACTATAGGCTCAATACTGTAAGCGAGGGCATGAGATGCAATCACAACTTAACGCCAAAAAATGTCATTTTTTATGTATTTTAGTCTACTTGGTGTGAGAAAGAGATAAACTTGTGACAAATAGATGTATTTTCAAAACCAATTTACGAGTGTAAAAGAGACACGTTCACTCAGAAATATTTTCAATTTTTGATAACGAGTCAGAAAAGAGCTTAACTAAGACACATGACCTTTCAAGTCCAATTTAACGAGTGTGAAAGGGACAAATCACTCGACAATATTTTCTCTTTTTAGACGAGTCGGAAAAGAGCTTAAATTAAACTTGTTTGGGAGATTCTAGGCGGCAAGTCCGAGGGGAGGCCAAGGCTACCATGCCGAACTTTTGTGAAATGTCAATATTTTACGAATAACCGACATAATCTTGGGAAAACACAAATCTCTCCAAGTCGAGGAGGATAAAGCACTGACGAGTATATAGTCTTCGTGATAGATCAAATAATGTCTCTTATAGGAAAAGGAATAGGTGGGGGCATGGTATACCCTACCATGCCATCCTAATCAAAGGGAACTTCCTTGGGACTTGGAGGGAGAACACTCGGGGAGAGAATAAATATCTCTCGTTCAGAAGGTGCAGGATCAGGAATGTTGATGACATGGTTGAAAGATGCATCACCCTCTACAAGGAGAGTAGGATTGGCCAGAGATTGCATTGGTACGACCAATTCTTCAACTCTAGGTTGAAGAGGATGCACGATAACAGGGATAGGGGACACATCACCCTCGAAAATGGGGGTGATGCTAGGAGAGGATTGCAGTGGTGTTACCACTGTGTCAATCAAAGGAGAAACAGGATGTGGGGAAACCATAGATGCCTCAGAATCCGAAAGGCCCTTAGGTGGGCTCCACGCTTCTGGTATCTCAACAGTAGTTGGATACAAACAAGTAAGGTGATCTCCTTCGCAAGTCCTGCAAAGGAACTTAGGCTTACATCTGAGACGTCTAGGCTTCTCAATGCCCCCAGCGGTGTTCACAATGGCTGGTGACATACTCTCAAAATGACAAGAAGAGGTGGGAGAGTCATCTCCTACATGATGTAAAGGTTGGAGATGCGATATTGACATGATTTGTGGTAATTAGAGTGGTTTCCCCAACATGACTAGCAGCAGTTGGGTGCGAATTGTCAATAGGACTTGTAGAAGTAGTTGACCCATCTCCAACATGATTGGCATAGGTTAGTGATGGAGCTCCAGTATGACTGAGAATGACTGTACTAGCGGTAATATGTGGCATTTGATGCCAAGGTCTAGGGAAAGATTGACTTTGAAACATTGCAGGCCAGGAAGGATCCTGGTTTACCCCCTGTCCCTGTCTAGAGAGGTAGTATCCTCCGCCTAACTGATTCGAAGAGGTGTGTACAAGCATCATGACTGAAGTCTACAAAGAGACGGAAGTATGATAAGGACTATTCACGTGAGGATATATGTTTTCCCCTTGTGAAGGGGTTCCATAAAGAGGGTAGCCCGAACCGTAAAATTTATTCTCCCCGTAAGAAACACCCGGGGATACATGAGTACTCGTCATGGGGAAAGTGTTCGAAGGAACCAACATGACGGATGAAGGATACATGGATGGGGTGTAGTAAGTAGAGTAAGCACCCATCTAAGTATTGGCTTATAGAGGAGTGTAGCTAGAACTGGATCCGTAAGAGGGGAGGTTCCAAGCCCCCATCGTAAAAGTTGGTTGAGGTACACAACTCATATCAAATGAGGACGTAGGAAATAGGGCCATGGTGCCCCTGATCCAATGCTATGATTCATATAAGTGGACCAGGGAGAGGATTGCAAGGGTGAAGGCATATCAATGGGAGAATAACTAGAAACCCAAGGCGCGGACTCAGTACTAAAGTTCTACATACCATTATAAGAGACATGAGGATTTATCCCCATGAACTGAGTAGGCATCATTGGGTAAGCAACAGTAAACGAAGGAGCTAAAGGGACTCCACTATCCATAATAATAAGGACTCAGTATAGACTCTTAAGGCCAACTAGTAATCAAAGAGCACACCAAAAGTCAAATGGCCAAAATGCATGCAAACGGGGTAAGGTGAGATTTCTATTAACATGTGTATTTGTTAGAAGTGGCCTTGGTTGTATTTTTCTAGACATGTTTGATTTCTTAGTGAGTTTGCACAACATATACATCCTTTCATCCATTCAGTACCTATTAATCCATAACTTAGATTTTTGTCTATTTTCTTTTTACTTTTAAGTTTTTTACCTTTGGTAAAGGATATGTCTCATAATTAGCCAGAATAATATTAATATCAATTTCTATAGATTACTATGTATATAAACATAGTAATTTCCATAAATTCTTATAAAGATTATATGTCTCAGAATGCTCATGTTAGGGTATTATCTCACATAATATTACAACAATATGAATCATGCATTTGGCTATTAGGTGAAAGTTTGTGGACTCTAATTTTTTTGTTGGTAAATGACCACTGTGCTTCAACAAACATGAATTATTGAGATATGCTAGAAAAATAAGGATTCCTTTGGCATGCACTAGTGAGATGCACTAGAAAGATAAGGATTCCTTTGGATTAGGTCAGACTCTCTCTTTATGATTTGGTTTTGTTGCTCCAAGTGCATTGATTCTTGTTGAAAATTTCTAGTATTAGTTGGAATCTAGAATGTTGGTTGAGGCACCTGATTATGGAGGGAGGCCATTGTCCATATGAAGATAAATTGATTACAATAGGATCCACCAAGTGGGAGAGAGTGTTCAAAGAGGTCGAGAACTGTAGGTACTTGTCTTTTAAGATGATTATTTTCCTAGTCCCTAAGGGTGAGTAGGTGCCTCCCTAATTCTAATGCATACTTGTCCCTATTTGAATGGTAACAATATACTTGTCGTTAACTAAATAGGCTAAGTTGAGGGCCTTCACATCTTTAGCACATTGAAAGAGCCCCATTTTTAGCCTTATCATTTCTCTTATTTCTCCTTGGTTAAATAACAACAATGATTGTAATGAACCATGATGTTGGAATGACCTTCCTTTCCAATTCTCCTTGAAATTTTTTGTTTTTCGAGCCAAAAAAACTAGGTGACCAAATCCTATAAGATGTACATTAAAATGATAAATAAGAGTGATATATATTTACCTATAATGACATCTAATATATGATAATGACACTTATCAATTGCTAAGTTTTTCATTTAGTTAATCCTAATGATAGATCCTTATTACTTGGGCTCCCCTATTATGCCATGTTGACATCTTTCCTTGGATGAATAGTATCACTTGGAACATTTATTTTGGATGAAGAATTTTTAATTCACGATCAATAACTTACATCTTATCTTATACACTGCTAAGGATATATAAGAAAAAAACTTTGCAACTCATACAAGATTGTCAATTATGAAAGACATAAATGTTGTTAATATAATTTTCTTAATAAAAAAACATTACAGTCCTTACAAGATTGTTAATGATGAAATACATCAACACTAATAATATAATATTCTTGGAAATCCTAAAACTGATGCCTTGTTATCACATTCAACACACAAAGGATTTTATTAGAAGTCACAATACTTTAAAGAATAGTTATTTAGTAGAAGTATAGGGAAAGGTAAGAGCATTTACTACGTTGATGTAATTTGTGAAACCCCTTTATGTGGTTAACTACATGGATCTCCTCAATTTGAAATTCATTTAGAAAGTTGTTGGAGAGAATGAATATTATAGATTCCTTTGAGAGTAGAAACTCCAAGGACCATGTGAATACAAGATAACTTTTTTGGGAAAAAATATGAATATAAGGAAAATATAGAAATTTTGAATATGATGTAAAGAGCATTTTTTTAAGTTAGTGAAATGAAGAGAAAATTATATTTTCATTGTACACCCTAACTGATCTAGTAGTTTGGGATAAGAATACAATTCTGAGTATTACGGGACATGCCATGGAAAAACAAATAAAACAAATAGTTTTTGCTTTGTTCCAATAATTTTTATTTGATGCTCATGCTTTCCCTTAATGAGGTTAAAGGTTTTTGCAAAGATTTGTGATTGCAAATTATAGATATTTTTCAAACACATAATTTTATCTTTTTCAAAGTGTTGTTACACTATCATTGAGGGCTTTTGAAGAGAAGTTCTTTTCCATTTCTCCCCATATCGAAAACACCTATTATGGATGAGGCCAGAGTTGTGACTTCCTTGGCATCTATTACTAAATGTTGAAGGTTTATGAATACCTCATCTTGTTTGATGTTGCATGCCTCTGGTTGGTTGTTGCCTTGCTCCATTTTCTTGTTCAATTAATTAGATATTGGTTTTGAGTAGCTTCTTGGCTTTGTAACATATTTATCGATTTAGAATGGATCCGATCAAAGAACCTAATGAAATCCAACTTTTCTATTCGATGCCTCTTTTGAGACTTTCACGACTACCTATCCCTCCTTCCTAATTCTTTAAAGGGTGTTATCTCAATAGAAGAGCACCTTCTTTACCAGTAGGAGTTTGGTGGTTCGATTCCACCATGCCTTGATATTGTAGTTTACTTTTTTTTCAAATATTTATGTTGAAGCAACATTTTTTTATACATTGTGTTGCTTTAATATTGTAGTTTATTATTATTTTTAAATAATATCTATGTTGAAGCAACTTTTTTTTATACATTGTGTTTCCTTGATATTGTAGTTTACTTTAAAAAAACATATATTTATGTTGAAGGAACTTTTTTATACATTTTGTTATATATTGTCTCTATAGAGACAAAAGTCATATCATCTCTAAAGAGAAAAAAATATCTTTGCTATATATTGTCTCTAGAGAGACAATTTTTTATTGTCTCAATTAAAGACACTTGCTTAAACACAATGTTTGAGTCAATACACAAGTGTTTTTGATCTCAAGTTGAGATAGTTTGATCATTTATTGTCTCAAGTAGTCTCAAAACCCCCCTCTATGTAGTAGTGTACCAACATATGTTTACCTATATGGGGCATCATACCACCTTGCATAGCCTGCACATACCAATTATGATTTCTACTCATACTCTATGACTAATGATATTTATGATTCACTTCCAAATAAACTTCCACTATGACAACAACCTCTAAATTTTAACCATTCTTCTCTTACCATGTGGATGGGAAATAATCACAAAAATTAAGTTTTATTAGAATATCCTTGACAATGTACACCATTAGGAGGAAGAGGCTTCATTGCTCTATTTGGCACTAAGGTTTCACTTGTGCAAATGGACTATGAGCTTATCTTTTTCGTTGTTCTTGTGGGTATTGGTTTGGAGCTCTTGTTTTTTAATGCTTGCATGTTGATTCCTTAGTCATTGATTCCATTTGCACATTGATGGCTTCACTTTTCTAGGAAATAAGTTGGGGGCATGGTTTTTTGGATTAATTGATAGTATTTCCCTTGTGTGGGTGTCTTTGGAATTGCTCTTGTGGGTATTGGTTCAAAGCTCTAGTTTTTTTTATGCTTGCTTATTGATCTATGTGTCGTTGCTCCTTGTTTTTATTATTTAGGGTGTGGTAAGCTAGGGTTGTGGTTATTTGGAATTGTGATTGTGGCTTGGTTGTAAGGGTGTCATTATTCTTATCCTTTGTATCTATTTCTTTGGAGCTCCCATTTAATACTTAATGTTTGCATACAAAATCATGGCTCATTGGAGCCATTTGGAGAGTGGTGGCTTGGCCTTTTTGGTCATTTCCTTCACTGTTTCCTAAAAAAAATGACTTGGATATCATTAAGCCACATTGTCAATTCATTTTTAATGGTTAGGGTGCAATGAATTGAGGGTGTGGTTATTTGGAATTAATGATGGCGACTCCACTATATGGGAATATAGAGACCAAGTGGCATTTTCTTTAGATTAATTTCACTGGTCTTCTCCATTCTCTCTCTATGTTGTTTACTTCAACAACTATAGTGATTTTAGTTGGGTTTGGTCAATGGTGGTCCTTTCATGACTGGCAAGGTGTTGCAACCTAGACACCATGTTGATTTCAAGGGGTACTCTCTACCCTCATTGTGTTGTCTGGTGGGTTGTGTTGTGGTCACTATGATTTAGTTGTTGTTTTGTTATAGTGAGGTTTTGTTTCTCTAGAGCTATTGCCTTATTTCTGCTAGTCTTATTGTGGTTATTGGTTTAGAGATCAGACAAGTTTAATGTTTTGGTGTGAATTCCTGAGCCACGGATGCAATGTGTAGGCCAGTGGATTAGGTTTCCCAATGATTTCTTTCATCATTTCAACAACAAAAAAGTTGTAAGTTATTGAGCCAGATTGTTTCTTTATCTAAATTTATGGGGGTGCAATGAGTTAGGGTGTCGCTACTTGGAATTATTGGTGCTCATTGTCAAATTTGTAACATAGTTTCTAGTGTAGGGTATTATGATTTGTGCGTGATAGGTTAGTATGTGGCCATGCTAGTTTTAATTTGAGTCTAGTGTTTTTCAAATAAATGGGTGTTGCATTTGTTTTCTAATGGATTTTAAATTTACAATCAAGCATTCCATAGATTTGATGGTTGCTATTGTTCTTTCAATGGTATGTTAGTTGTCGCTAGATGAAAACAAATATATTGGGGAGTAATTGAATAGATTGTTACTAAAATGTCTCTACTGATACATGTATTCTTGATAAGATTTGATTTTAGCTCTTTAATAGCTGATATGCATTTTTATTGAATAGTTGTTTCCGATTTCCTTTGTTTTGAACTTCTAGATAAATTGGGAATGTTTGTTCTTATCCCTATAATTCAAGGTATTGCATTGATTTCTCTTATCATTTTCTATAGGAAATGATTGTTTTCCATGCCTTCACAGTGTTTTGCCATTGTGAAAGAGTCTAAATAGATAGTATTGCATTGTTTTATTATGTTTTCTTCTCTATGCTTGAATGGTTTCCATGTATCTCCGTTGCAAGAAAAGTGAAACTTCTAACACTTACTGATGGATTTGTTTAATACTCTTGGGTGGGATTTGGATCCATCTTTGAGGCCTTTGCAAGCTAGTAAAAAAACCACAACTTAACAACGTATGCTTCTTTGTTGCTGCTCATACTGTACTACAGAGGATATTTATCATCAACGCTTCACGAACGAGGATAAACACGATCTCTACCGTCCCCATTTTACTAAAAATGGTAAATACATGGAGGAACTTACTTCTTCAATTTCAAACATCAGCACAAACTAACATAAATTACTAAGCTTTAACCTAAAGCTCTCTCCATCCACTACATTAATGGCTACGAGGGCATCTTTAATTTTCTCTAGGAGTAGACTATAATACTTACGCATTCAGAGTCAAGCCTGTTATCATGGGGAGTCCGCCCGGAAGAATATTCAAACTTTTGGGAAGGCCCTCCTCCCTACATGATATATACGCAGTGAGCAATATCAAGTGCTTTCAAAGATTGTCATAGACTTCACAGTACGTATTTCTTTCCACGCGTGAACTGGTGGACCGACTACAGCTATGAGGAGTGGAAATTGAGAATCCACGACTAACCAATTGCAATACACAATTAACCACCGCCATGAGAATCCACGACTAAGCAATTACAATATACATTGCCTATGGGTAGGTATTAAAAACAAGGAAACAATATAATTGGTCAAATAAATAAATCTCTTAGAAAGACTCTTGCATATGGATTTAGAAAGACTCATTGTAGTAGTGCATACATTTTGTTGGTTTTCCACAGAAGTTTTGGCAGATAACACATTTCATTTCTTATTTTCTAGACACCACATAATATGAATGCTATAAAGATATGTTATGGTTGGGGTGTTGGGAGAATTATATATATATATATATATATATATATATATATATATATATATATATATATATATATAAAAGATTGAGAAGGTGGGGTGGGGAATATTAGAGGGAACACAATTAAGGAATTATGCATACAACCATCCATTACTAGGCACATTCCAAAAACATAGTTTAAGATTCAAATTGACATATATATATAGGTTGTTGGGTTTGAATATGTAGAAACAGAATGTTAGTTTATTATAGCCATTAGTGAAATCCATATGAATGGATGCACAGACACAATCTTTTGTAACCATCTTGCTTTTGTAGCATTGGTACGCCATGTATTCAGCTTCTGGTTGGGAGGTGCCACTACAACCCTGTCTTTTGCTCATCAGCTTTGATTGCTCCTCAAATGGGATTGACATACCCACTTGGCAAGTCTTTTGTAGTCCTTATCTCCGGTAATCTGCATCAACAAATCCATGTATGTCCACCACTTTTGTCTAATGCGGTCTTGCTTGGTAGCACAATCCATAAATAGCAGTGGTTCCACGAAGGTACCTGAGACCCTCTTTGCTGCTGTCCAATTACTCCTTCCTTGGTTTTACGACGCCTTACCTGCTCAAAACTCCCTCCATCGTACAATGTCTGAGTCTAGTACAAACCATTGCAGCACATCAAGTATTAATTGCATTTGCTCCTTATGCAGAGACCTTTGGGACATGTCCTCTTCTTCCATATGTCTTGGGACGATCTGTAAGATAACTTTACATTACCTAGGTGGAACCTTGACCGGTTTTACTTCGATGCATATTAAACCTCTACAATATCGTCTCAGCATATTTTCTTTGATTCAACCCAGAGTTCTGTTTGCATGATCTCCTTTAATCTCCATTCCCAAAAGTGAAGTTAGCAACACGAGATCCCTTCATGTCAAATTTGGAGGGATAGCTGCGATTTCACCTCTTGATAACATCCATGTTATTTCCTACCAACAACAACATGTCATCAACATATGAGAAATACCTACATAAATGAAGCAAATTACCAACCTTGGAATATACAGGTGATCCAACCACACTTCTTACAAATCCCAATCCAAGGATGTATGTATGTGTCAAAATTTTGGGTACCACATCCTAGGTGGTGCTTCAAATCCATATAGTGACTTCTTTAGCAAAACACAGACAGCTCTTTCTTTCCCTTCTTTGCAAAACCACAGTTGCTTCATGAATTTCTTCTTCCCATAGCCCATATAGAATGTTGTCTTCACATCCATTTGTTCCACTTCAAGATCAAAAAGCAACAACCATAATAGATAAAATAAATCTAATAGAAGTTAACTAGCAACAAGGAAAGAAAAATCTCACCAAATTCAATTCCTCTACCTGGGAATAACCTTTTTTTTTGCTACTAATAGAACTTTGTATTTCTCCTTTTTATGCATTAAACTTCTTAGTTAAACTTTATATAACCAGTTTTCTTTCAGCTGGAAGCTCAAATATATCCCATACCTCATTCCCTTATCCAAGGCATCCCATTTCTTCAACCATGGCCTTCGAGTTTACTATCCCTCACGAATTCTTTGCTTCACAGGTTGGGATCAAATGATAATAGATAAAACAAAATTGGAATGAAATCAGATTGGACTATACAACTACTATGGTTTCCTTCCTATCTCACTGAATCTCCTCAATACTGGGGTGCTGAGTTCTTTTTCCTTCTATCTCTCACTGATCTCCTCAATACTGGGGTATGAGGTTCTTCTTCTTCTTCTTCTACTTCCTTTGCTTCTTCTTCTTCAGATGATTCAGATTTTGCATCATCGAACTCAAGCTCTATTTTCTCGGGTTCATCTTGCGTTGGTGGGAATTCCTGGCAAAGAACATAACAAAGTAATACAATTATCTTCTTCTTCAATCATAATATTAACAGATCCAAGTTGACTTACCAGAGTATTAAAGGCATTTAGATGTTCTGTCACAAAATCTCCATCTTCCATCCTAAGATGATCCAACTTCTTTCAAAGAAACAACTTGTTTACCAAGGACTTTGATTGATACAAATTCCCTAACTTATTCCATAGTTTCTTGGCTATAGATTCTCCTGGGACATTCAAAAACACCGAATCTGCCAGGCAGAGTCGAATAGTACTCCTTGCTCTTCTGTCCAACTTGTCCCAATATTCCTTCGACATACTAGTAGCTGGTGTACTAGTAGTTTGTGTACTAGTAGGTTGTGTACCAGTAGCCTGTGTGCTAGTAGACGGTGTACCAGTACACTGTGTACAAGGATCCACAGTGATCCATTGTTCTTTGTCTACAAGAAGGCCCTCCATCTTGAGCTTCCATAGTGCAAAGTTTTTACCGTTGAACTTCTCTATCTCGATTCTAGATGAACTAGCCATTCCTCTTTCTTTACTGGAATCTCCACTACAAAAGCTCCCACTAAACCTAGGTTTATCACAGACCCAAGATAAACTTGATCTATCAAGATCGAGCCAAACCCTCAACAACAAAGGCATCCCTCTGAAGCCAAAAATGAGCTCTGATACCACATGTAAGTTTTAAACCTACGAAGCAAAGCAATGCATAGATTCTTATGCAATACATAAATTAATCAATGGCTCATACACAGAGTACACAAATATTTTATACCGCAAACCCTCAATCGGGAAAACCTTTCTTATATTCATTATATCGAATTTCACTGTTCACCATACAATATATACAATGTTTTTAGGTATTCCGTAGATACCAAAACCCTAATCCCTTAATCCGGGATTAATTTACAAATCTGGGATCGTCAGACACAGTTGTCGTATCTGACGTGCCCACACACACACATGTAAAGAATATAACACATATACCCAACAGATATAAAATTCTATTCTGGTTGAAGATTTATGGTTGGTGAAATGAGTGGGAATTAAGTCCCTCATTTATGGATCACAAATCAATGACAAACACCAACTTGGGAAGTAACGACTACTAAAAGGAAACCACAGAGGAATCACTAAACAAAGGTCTAAAAGGGGACATAAGGGACAGTGAATTATAGGAAAAAATTAATTTTGGTAAGCCTATGGCACTGACAAAACTCAATGAACAAAATGTTTAGGTGGAAGGACATAAATGGGTAACTAAATAAAAAATCCTCAGTCAATTCCCAAGGGTGACAGACAGTTAGGGGGAGGAGCCACGTAACATAGGGATGGATATGGTGGTTCTAACATCTTACAGGTGATAGCTAGGGCGGATCCAATGGTGTGCCCTTCGGGGGAAGTGTTCATGCCATGAGTGCTCTCAAGGGAGAAGCCCAAGCATGAAAGCATGAGTGTTCTCAAGGGCGAAGCCCAATCATGGAGAGGGCATTACCCGCCTCCCATTACCCACCTTCCTTCCATTACCTGCCCCAATTAATTTTTATTAACTTGGGAATTGAAACAATTAGCAACATATTTTATTAGTAATTACCTTCCCCTCCTTCGTCAGGAAAGAAAGAAATCCCTGAATTACTTATTTGGTGTGGGGGCAGTGGGAAATCTTCTTAATGCTCCTTCCCTGCGATAAGGGAAAGTGTTTTTCTCCTTCCCCTCCTTCATTGGGAAAGCAAGAAATCTGCTCAAACCCTCCCGTGCAAGGGTCTACTGGGGACACTTTCCTCCCCTTCAATGCTATCCCTTACGGTGGGGGTCATATACCTCCTCCGCCCCCCTCGCTCGGTGGTGCTTTCCAGCAACCCATCGGGCTGAATGTTAACTACAACTTGTTTGGAGAAGGTAGTTTAGGACCTTCTCCTTACACTATGTCGATGGGATCCATGCATTCTCTTTGTTCGATGCATTTGGTAATAATGCTTTTTCTTCAGCTGCCGTCTCGGTTGGGGGAAACCCTGGTTGGGGGAAACCCTCCCGTGCAAGGGTCTACTGGGGACACTTTCCTCCCCTTCAATGATATCCCTTACGGTGGGGGTCATATACCTCCTCCGCCCCCCTCGCTCGGTGGTGCTTTCCAGCAACCCATCGGGCTGAATGTTAACTACAACTTGTTTGGAGAAGGTAGTTTAAGACCTTCTCCTTACACTATATCGATGGGATCCATGCATTCTTTTTGTTCGATGCATTTGGTAATAATGCTTTTTCTTCAGCTGCCGTCTCGGTTGGGGGAAACCCTGGTTTTGGACAACAAAATCCTGTGCAGGGTACTCTTCCTACACAGGGGGCAAGTACAAAGGTAAAGAAAGGGAACTTTAGTCACTCTTCTCTGGGACCTTCCCCCAGAGCCCAAAATAAGTCTGCTATAAATCAACCACAGTTTAGAAGGCCTCCCAATATCTTACAAAGGGATAATAGAGCAGAATATAAAAAGCCCCTCTAGACTTCCAAGGAACAAGACAATATGATAGTTCTGTCCACACCATATTATGAGGAGTACTATGAACAAGGCATTGAAGAACCCATTGAACAACCTTGGGTATGGACATGAATATTTTGTTCAATCCTGAAGATGTCCCATCCTCTCCTGACCAAACTGGCTTATTCATGATGGAGGATTAAGGATATATGCAAGGAGAGACCATACTCTTAGAGGAAAAACAACCCTTCGACCTGTCCCCTTCCCTGCCTCAACATACCTGCTACCTACCTTCCACCTGCCCTGGCCCTACCTCAGCCTATCTGTCTCCCTTCGATCGAAAACCTCCTACTTGTCCTGCTGCCTCACTGCAAAAGTAAGTGCTTTTATCGGGGAAGCTATGGCAATCTGATTTATGAGCTTGAAGGTAGGAGTGAGGCGTAGGCTTCTAATTTATAAACAAAAGTTCTTTTCTCGCCCCCCCACTAATCACATCAACAAATACCCAAAAAGACTCATTGGAACTTTGCTCGTTGTGGAAAATCCTTTACTTGTAATAACTCTTTTCTTTCCCTCAATTTTTTTCTAATATATTTTTTGATTTTTTCATCTTAATTTAATAAAAAAAAATGAGTTGCAATGCATTATTACTTATATACATTTAAGATAATACTAAATAGGTGGGACCCCTTTTTAGGAAAAAAATGATGGAGAACACTTCTCTTATTTTTGTGCTCATGATTACCTTGCAAGAAAGATTCTACAGTTGAAAATAGACAAAGAAATTATAGCATGTTTCTATGTGCAATTGATGGATGCTGAGTGTGCTAACAATTTGATTTGTTTTTTTTTTAAAGTGGAGAAAATGTTTTTTTTAACAAGCACTTTGGTTTATTTTGCTACACCTAGATGTTGACATATTATTCAGACTCCAAGAACATGCCTCATCGCAACTTATGATGTATTAGACTTATGGTATACTTGTTATATACTGTGGACAATTGATATGTTTTATGGAATGCCAATCCTCCGTTAGTAAGAAATGTAGGACATGAGGGTTGAACATACATCTAGTACTTATGAGATTAATGTGGGGGGGGGGAAGGATTTGATTTTTAATTGGAATTGTTATGTTGGTGGCAAATTGGACATACATGGTTGACTATGTGTTTTATGGAAAATGTTTTGGGAGTTTGGGTGCGCTCCATACTTGGTTGTGGTGGATGGAAATTAATGTGGGAAACAACATGAAATTAATGCATGACATTCTTACGCTACCTCGAAGTCGCCACCTTCACTATACTCAAGTTGTTTTGGTTTCTCTGGTTAGTATTTCCTCCATTTTTCTCGGCCTTTGGAAGAATAGTGGTGCTCATTAGCTTTCTGGCATTCTCCTTACAGGTATGTTGCCTCTTATCTCTCCATTCATGAACTGCAACTCTGCTCTGAATAAGATCATTATGTTTCCTCTTAGATTTTGCTTACAAAGTGTGTTTTCTTTCTAAATATTACAGTCAATGTATGTGGGCATTCTGGCTATGCAAATTACATTTAAATGGGGTTTCTTCCTGTTGGCATTTAAATGTTTCAAGCTAGGAAATGTTTTTTGCATTCCATTATGTTTGCAATTGTGGTTGTGTTGTGCCTAGAATGAATGTTGCTTATTATGGTATGGTTGTTGGAAAATGATTATGGTGAATACATTTGCTTTCACTCATTTCTTGTGATTAAATTTCGAAGGGTTTTCTCTGTGAAATAAAAGAAAAATTGGGTTTTGTGATTATTGCATAATTCCACGCCCTCTACCCAGTCCTTGGAATATTTTTAGCCCTTCGTATTATCATTACACTCTTTGAAAATATATTGGAGACTTGTGTATTTGCCTTGAGACCACTTTGGAAGGTCTACGAAAAGATTTGTTTTGGAAGAAATGTGTTTTTGTTTTGCTTTACAGCCCCCATTTCAAAATATTTCACCCATGTGCCTACTTAGGCCCCGTTTTTTATCCGATATATGGACAACTAGTAAATTCAAACTCTAGTTTTGATATTTGTTATGGTGTTGACCGGACGATGGGAAGGATTGATTATATACATGAAATATTGGCTCGTTTTTTATTTATTTATGAGGATTTGGTCGATTTTGAGGTTACCTAGTTTTGAAAAAAAATGATGACCACCAATTTCGCATTGAGGTTTCAAACCTAGTTTGTTTATGCAACAAGTATTGGGGTTGTGATATAAATTTTATATAACGAAATTTCGATGGATTTATGTTTGTTTTCTCAGCCTCCCATGCTGGCTTGAGGCAATCTGGTTTCAAATGACTTTGTAAACAGTCTCCTACAAAACGTTTTTGTAGTTTAAATGGACATTAAAAACAAAAACAAAAAAAAACGAGAAATGAAATTTGTAAAGTTTGACAGTCCTGAAATTTTCATTAGGTTTTATATTGAACACTATAAAAATTGTCGTGTCTTGGATTTGAACTTTTAACAAAGAAAGGTTTTTGGAAAATGATGACAATGTCGATTTTTCAATAAATGTTATTTCATGTAATAGAACAATAATAATCTCATTCTCGTTCATTATCTCACTTTCTGCTCATTATATGCCCACCACCTTCCAAAATGCATTTAATTTATCCCTTGTTCTGTTATTATGAATTTCATTTTAAAAAAGGAAAGGATTAAAAGGAAAAGAAAGGGACTAGATGATGACTGGTGTTGGAAGTTTGGATATGGAGACATTGTTTCCCCTGCATTTGCTTGAACAATATTCATTGGTTGGTTCCCGTACATGCTACCATTTTTTTTCTCATTGCAAAGACCCCCATCTTCCCAATAGCCTTATCACTCCATGTTCAAATGGAAATTGATTATTGATTTTAAAAATATGATGGATGGATGGATTGCATGTGCTTCTGTTGTGAATGATAGAACCAACCTTTTGATTTTATTTAGGTAGAGTATTGATGCATGGATTATTAAGAGTTTTTCATAACATGATTGGAATATTTCTTCAGGATGAGTTTCTTTACTAGAGGAAGCAATGGCAGAAGTGCAAATAGAGGCAGAGGAAATAATTGGCAAACAATCCATAGAAGGCCACAATTTTTGATACATTTTGACGTTGATCCGCAAGAACTAAATAAAAGTTTCCAAGCTAGATTTTTTAATCTAGTTGGCCAAGGAATTTTTCAAACTATACCTGAGAGGCCTCCTTTCCAGCTGCGTCAGAATTTATCTGGTATCCATGTCCCCCCTCACGTGTCTATGCAGCCAAAACCACCTGCCAATGATGATTGGCAAGAAATTGTTCATCAGATTGTAGCTCATCACCATGGTTTACCTACTGCGTCGTTTCCATTACCCCCTCCTCCACCGTTAATCAACCCAAATTCCCAAGTTGATCATGCAGTCTCGCTAGTACAGTCCTCTCATGCAAGCAAAAGGCTAAATATTGATATTCCTAAGTTAGAGCTAGATAAGGGAAAAGGAGTGGCCAATCCCTCCACGTACTCCAAAGATTCATCTTAATATGTTCCTTCCCATCTTCACCTGAACGATAGTTGCTCTCATATCATCAGTGAGATCCACCCACAAGGTCCTAATTAGCCGGGGATTGTTGCAAAGGAAAATTCAGAAATGGGATCAAAAGAGGGCAACAATGAAAAGAGGCAAAATGCATCACACAACAAATATGGTTTTTAGTGCTTTTTAATGATTTTCTTTTAAATACAATTCTTATTGGTGTGATTAAAAATGTTTGGACAACAAGGATATATTTAGACAATATGTTTTGGGACTTCATGAGTACGACTCTATTTTTTGCTATAGTCATGTTTTATTTTGATCTTAAAATATTTTGACTATTTATAAGGATGGGAGTTACAAGGAGAATACTTGAGTTAATTTTTTGGGGTATTATGTTTCATGTTTTGACATCATTTAAAAAATAAAAATGGAGTGGAAAGAGGTCCCACCTATTTAGTTATTATTTAATTAGACCCTTATTTATACATTGTTAATTATTTGTCTCAACAAATTAGTTAAACTAATTAAGCTTAACAAAAGGAAGGTAGTTGAACTACCATAACTAATTGGAAAAGAATAAAATCTCAATCAAATGAAGAGACAGAGTGAGAGAGAACATAAGGGGGAACTTCTGATATAAGGGTCTTATTGAAGGTAGCAAGATTCAAAACTCAATCATATCTTTCAACAACTTGTTTCTAAAGAGTCAAGTGACAACATTTTTATGGAAAGTTGATCCAGATCTTTAGCTTCAGTTTTCTTTTATTGTCAGAGTATTTTGGTATGGTTCCTATCAGAGGCTTCTAGATCTGAGTTTGGTCCCTACCCTTGCAGGGGTTTGTAAAGAGAATTTAGCCTTGTATCTCATAATAAAATCAATACAAAAATCAGATTTCTGATTTCATTCTCACATGTGTATCTTGATGATGTGGTTCATATTTTGATTTTATCTTTGTCTCTTATCCATATACACAATTATGTAAATTCTTGCTTATTTTTGTGTATTTTTCATAGTTACATATAATATATAAAACAACCTTGGTCCCTCGTACTTAATACCCGTGGATTAAGTGATTTTTTTATTATTTATTTTAAGGTTATAAATCCCGGGTAAAATTCCCAACTATCTTGCCTTAGCCTAGCAAGATATGAAAATGCTTGAGTAAGATTCCTCATACTTTTTCCTCAACAAGGCTATATTAGTTGTGGTCCCAATTGACTTGAGTAATACCGAGCTTTATCTTGCACAAGTACCTACCTCCTACATGTAAATTTTTGTTACTATAATAATCCATGAGATAGGGGAGAGGAACCAAACTCTCACTTGAGCATATGAACATCTGTGTCTCCAATTTGACCAAGAATTCACAATTCATGCCGATACCAAGGCCCTACTATAGTGATAACTACTTGTGCGAAAAGAGGTTGAAGCTGCACGGTAGGACCTCCACACATTGCATCTTGTTGAGGTTGTTGCACACATGGACACCAAGGCACAACATGAGGCTACCTTGGCTAGTCACACTGAGTTAATCATTGTTTTGCAAGAATCATGTTCATAGGATCATCCTCTCAAACAGATATAGCATGAGGTCCAAGCGTTGCATAAGCTTAAAGAAATCAATGCACATATCCAAGTGTTGGAGTCACAGAACTTAACACTACACACTCGGATCCAACATAAAATACCAAAGGATCTAGATCTACAGAACAATATTGTGGTGGCCAAAGAATCCATCCTTGACGGCCAGACCAAACTTAAGGATTTTTCAAGATTGGTTGAATACAGTTTCACCCTGTGGAACCATTTGTAGAATATGCTGGAACTTATCTCTATTGATGATAGGGTTCATGCGGTTGAAGCAGAGGTTGATCAACAAAAGATAAGTTTTTCTTCTCCACCTCCAACCAAGCACTAAGTTGCGATGAAAACTATCGTGAGAAATACCAAGGAAATCGATACATCATGAGAAGAGTAACAAACAATTTCGGAGCTAGAAAATGATGTGGCTGATAGGGCCCAAATATTTTTTACTAAATTGATAGCTACGCAGATCATAGTCACCCTCATGATCGAGAATATAGAGATGATGGACATTAAATCTCCCCAGGTTATGAAAACCGATGTATATGAAGTCGTTCAACTCACCCAACAACTCCATGCCACCCTCGATGAATCTGATAATCAGTTCAAGGAGTTCATTCAAGAACTCATGAATACGGTTTTTTTTGTGGCATCTGTCACACCTTAAGCTATTGGATCGAGGAAAATCCAAGTAATAGTGGTGGGGGCCTGTTGGAACCCGAAGTTTTTGGATAAATATTTCATGTGCACACAAACACTTTTGTTTGTGCATATCAAAAACCATGCAATAGATGAAATAAGGCGTGCACATCAGTCAAGAAGTCCCACAATGTGTGCCAAGAATAAAGAAGATATTGCATGAATGCTTTAATCAAGAAGAATATCTTTAATAATATTCCAGAATGATTAAATCAGGTAGCATGAGAGATCATGGAGAAGTTAAGGGATGAACNATTGCCACAACTCCAAAAAGGCTATGTGGACTACATGCATGTGGCAAAAGCATGTGGTACTGACAGCTAGTAGAGCGAGTGGAGAAGAGATGAAAGTGACAAAGTTCCAAAGTAGAGAAGGAAATAAAAATAGATCAATGATGAAACATAATAGGTTTTTATTCATTCAGGGATTTTCTTTGAGTTCTCTCAATCAATAAATGGGCTTGTCTAGTTTTTGGAAAAGTCTTGATGTGAGTCTAGTTTTTTATACGACTGGAGAAATTTTTGTAAGAAGTCTGTAATAGAGTCAGCTTAATAGCATGGGGATATTTTGATAGAGCACATGGCTCCTTGTAATGCACTAATTTTAAAATTTATGAGAGAATAGGGGACTATTTCTGATAAATTATGAGTCTCTTGGTCCATGTGTATGATTGTTTGAATGGAAATAATATAAGCTGATGGAATTCCTACCATTTACTATGTTGATTATGTTTTCAATGAATTTGTATGCTAATGTTACATGTTTTTATTAAGTATATTGCAATGGAATGTGTGAATTTCAACCTGAGTGGATTCCTTGTGTAACCTAACCTTTCATCACCGACACAAGACTAGATTGTCTTTGTGATTCTCATGGCATATCGAGTGAGACCTTCTTCATTCTTCGACTAAGGATTGATATGTCAATGCCTTGGATTTTTTTTGCTCAAATTTGGATGAACACTAGATCATCAACCCCCCAACTTTAAGAAGGATGCACACAAATGAGCCAACACCATGGTGGATGAGTCTATTCATAAAAATCCTCGGGATGTAGCGGAAGAGAGATTTTTGAGGTTGGAAGAGATTTTTTTTCTATTGAAACATGTCCCTCCTCATGGTGGCTCTAGAAAACAATTTCATACCTTTTGGGGAGCTTGGTGGCTCTAAATCAAAAGTTGGATCTAATGAGAAACTGGGAGATAGTGAAGACCTGGAAAAGGAGTCGAGAAAAGATATCAAGAAAGAGAAACCAAGTTTCAATTCCATCACTCCTTCACAACATCTATACAAAATGGAAGATAAACTGGACATAAAACCCTATCAAAGTTAGATCAATTCTATTAAGTTGAATCAATGGTTGCAACAGTTAGAAGTATATTTTAGTTTCCATAACATAGAGGAAGAACATAAAATTTCATTTGCTCAATTGAAACTTGAGGGCCATGCACTAACCTAGTGGGAAATCCATAAAGAAACATCCTGGAGGGTGATCCACCAATAAATAAGTGGGAGGAATTTTAAACCATCATTAAGTCCCAGTTCTACCCTATTGGATATGTAGAGGAAAAGTGAATCTGTTGGAATCACTTCAGGAAAATACAAGGGAAGAGTGTGCAAGAGTACACCACTGAATTCAGGAAGATGGTGATCATGTTGGATATCTCTCTGAATAACCCAGACACACTCCTCATGTATTTGGGGGGTTTTCATAGTCATTTGTGAAACAATGTGATTCTCTTAAAACAAAGGATCATTTGACGATACCAAGGAAAATTTTACGGGCTATATATCGCCCATGGGCTAATTTTCCATGCTTTTCCCAAAAAAAAAAGATTCACCAATTTTCATTTTTTCTAAAAGTGATTTGCTCAAATTATATAGAATAAAATTATTTTACCTTAAAATATCCCAAATTTCATAGAAAATATATAAAATCCTTGGAAATTTGAATATTTTTACAAAAATATAGCCACATATTTTATAGTTTGCATATTAAGGACTAGTAAGATTACCCGAGGTTTCTATATTCTGAAATAAATTCCCATCCTTAAAATTATCCCTGGATAAGGCCTATGTGCAAGCACAATACCTGGAGAAAATAGGCCATAAGAAATAGAATTCAAGTGGTTCTAAATAAAAAGACCAACAAGATGCTTCCAAGGAGGGGAAGAATAATTGGAATGAAAAATACAAGAAGACGAAAACCACTACACATCCAAGGATCCAAACAACCATTGTAACCATTACAATATTAATGGTCACATAAAAGATAAGTGTTGGAAGCTACATCCAGAGTTGAATCCAAAAAATTGTAAGAAGGATTCCAAGAAGAAGACCTTGCTAAGAAAGGATTCAAGAAACCAGGTAGAGAGCATCTCGAATGTGGATGACAAGATTGTCTTCACTTCAGTGTAGAAGGAAGTGAATCTAAGTAGCCTTCATCACAAGGAAGAGAAGGAGATGACAAAACCATTCTGTATTAATATCCATGTCAAAAATACCAAGGTATATTCTTGATTTGATTTTAGTTCTCAAGATGATATCATAGCAAATGATCTGGTAAGCAAGCTTGGGTTGGAGGTTCATGATCACCCAAGCCCATATCCATTGGGATGGGTGAATAAGTATGTAGAGATAAAATTCCTTAAATACTGTAATATCAAGTTTTCTAAAAGTGAAAATTTTATTGATGAAGTGAAGTTAGATGTAGTACCCCTTGATGTGTGTGGTGTAGTGGTTGGAATCCCCTTCATATATATGAGGGATGTAATATTCATGTGGAGAGAAAACTAGTACTTACAGATCAAGGATGGGAAGTATTACATCATCAATGCACACAAAGATAAATCAAATATCTCTCTATTAAGTGATAATCAAAGCAAAAAGTTGATCATTTATAGTAAGAAATATGTATTGCTTTTGTTAAGAGAGAATTAGCCCAGGGATGAATCAATACGAGTAAAGGAATCCCTAGAGGGATGTACCAAAAAGTAGAAACAATAATTGGAGGAGTTGTTGCAGGAGTATAGAGGAGTGTTTTAGGATCCCTAAAGGGTTTCCACCTAACAAGGAAGTGTAGCATGAGATACAGTTGTTTCCTAACTCCCAATTACCAAATATTGGGAAATATATACAATTTGTTCTAGAAGGAGACAAAGTGAAGATAAAAGGTTATTTATGATATAATATTAGTTATTTATGATTATTAATAATAATATTATATTGAATTTAAAGTACACTTTAAATTAAGATAAAAGGTTTTTTTTAAATGAAGCACAAATGAATTAAAAATGATATCTATTACAACAAGAATGAAGAATGATCACATTAAATGACATGTACTATCAAATCAATGAAGTAATAACTATACAAATGGATCAAAATAATGATATCTCTTACATCAAGAATGGATTAAAATAATGATATCTCTCACATCAAGAATGATCACATTAAATGACTAGTGATGGCTAGGTTGAATTTTGATATCTCTTACATTAAGAATGATATCTCTCACATCAAGAATGATCACATTAAATGACTCATTAGAGTGATGGCTAGGTGGCACTTTGTGAGATTTTTTTTTTAATTAAATATTGTAATTTGAAAATACCTATTAAAACAACATAAATATAGTAATATCACTGTGTTCAACCAATAGAAAATTAAGAATTTCAAATTCTATAAAATTAAAAATATTTTTTTTAATATTAAAATTAATAAAAAAATTTTTAGAAACGTTAGAAATTCACAAGTAACTAATTGCAAGTAAAAGAAAGTTGAATAGTAAGCAATTACAATATACATTGCCTATGGATAGGTATAAAAAACAAGGAAACAATATAATTGGTCAAATAAATAAATCTCTTAGAAAGACTCTTGCATATGGATTTACAAAGACTTGTTTTAATAGAAAAAAAAAAAAGTTAGAAAAAATCTCTCTTTCAAGACAAGTATGAGAGATTCTTTTTCAAGTGAATTAAAATAATGATATTTCTAATTAAATATTGAAATGCAACCAAATCAATGTTTAAAGAAGAAAAAAACAAAGTATTACAATTGTTTTTTAAAACATTTTACATCAATTTCATAACCACAAATATTAACAAGATAAAATAAATAATATACACTTGGATTTTGAGCTTTAAAATAGAAGTATGAAAATGGATTCCATTGAGTCTTGTAATAATCTCCACTTAGTAGTCAACATGTGTAACATCAACATAAAATAAAAGACGAAACTTCAATCAACAATCCAAGTAAACATGTGCAACATCAATATGGTAGAATGAAAGACAAAAAACAACTTAACATAACAATATTATAAGTGAGTATATACAACATCACGGACGACAATAACTTTTTACAAAGAAATATTTTGTGACTCAGTTTCCCTTACAAATAATACATTATCACAAGTTTCAAGTATTTCATAATTACTATAACTTTTACTTTGGACTACATAGAAGTAATGTATTAAAACATTTCTAAGAGGCTAGTATAAGTGACTTTGCTGCTATTTCCACTTGTTATTTCATGTAATTACTCTAGCAAACAGAATTGAAGGAATCACCTCTTATCTTGCTAGTTACATAATATATGTTATTTCTTTGTGGTTGAATAAGTGCTTGCATGCCAATTGTGGTTGGAATAGATATTGAAGGACCGTAGAATGCCTTTTCTATTTTGCATGATGAATAACATATTTGTTGAAGCTGAGTCTGAAATTGCATTGTAGTAGTGTATATATTCAACTGGTTTGTCCACGAAAGATTTGGCAAAGACAACATTTCTTATTTTATGAATGGCATACAGATATGTTGTGTTTGGTGGAGCCTATATATATAAGCAGAGGTGTTGAGTCTAACATTTCATTGTCGTTGTGCATACATTTTGTTGGTTGTCCACGGAAGTTTTGGCAGATAACGCATTTCATTTCTTATTTTCTAGACACCACATAATATGAATGCTATACAGATATGTTATGGTTGGAGTGTTGGGAGGAGCATATATATATATATATATATATATATATATATATATATAAGATTCATGGTTGGTGAAATGAGTGGGAATTAAGCCCCTCATTTATGGATCACAAAGCAATGAAAAACACCAACTTGGGAAGTAACGACTACTAAAAGTAAACCACGGAGGAATCACTAAACAAAGGTCTCAAAGGGGACATAAGGGAGAGTGACTTATAGAAAAAACTTAATTTTGGTAAGCCTATGGCACTGACAAAACTCAATGAACAAAATGTTTAGGTGGAAGGACATAAATGGGTAACTCAATACAAAATCCTCAGTTAAGGCCCAAGGGTGACAGACAGTTAGGGGGAGGAGCCGCATAACTTTGGGATGGATATGGTGGTTCTAACATCTTACAGGTGATAGCTAGGGTAGATCCAATGGTGTGCCCTTCAGTGGCAGTGTTCATGCCATGAGTGTTCTCAAGGGAAAAGCCCAAGCATGAAAGCATGAGTGTTCTCAAGGGCGAAGCCCAATGATGGAGAGGGCATTACCTGCCTCCCATTACCCACCTTCCTTCCATTACCCGCCCCAATTATTTTTAATTAACTTGGGAATTTCAACAATTAGCAACATATTTAATTAGCAATTACCTTCCCCTCCTTCGTCAGGAAAGCAAGAAATCCCTGAATTACGTATTTGGTGTGGGGGCAGTGGGAAAGCTTCTTAACGCTCCTTTCCCGTGATATGGGAAAGTGATTTGCTCCTTCCCCTCCTTCCTTGGGAAAGCAATAAATCTGCTCAAACCCTCCTGTGCAAGGGTCTATTGGCGACAATTTCATCCCCTTCAATGCTATCCCTTACGGTGGGGGTCATATACCTCCTCCATCCCCCTCTCTCGGTGGTGCTTTCCAGCAACCCATTGGGCTGAATGTTAACTACAACTTGTTTGGAGAAGGCAGTTTCAGACCTTCTCCTTACACTATGCTGATGGGATCCATGCAATCTCTTTGTTCGACGCGTTTGGTAATAATGGTTTTTCTTCAGCTGCCGTCTCGGCTGGGGGAAACCCTGGTTTTAGACAACATAATCCTTTGCAGGGTACTATTCCTACACAGGGGGAAAGTAAAAAGGTAAAGCAAGGGAATTTTAGTCACTCTTCTCTGGGACCTTACCCCAGAGCCCAAAATAAGTCTGCTATAAATCAACCACATTTTAGAAGGCCTCCCAATATCTTATAGAGGGATAATAGAGAAGAATATAAAAAGCCCCTCTAGACTTCCAGGGAACAAGACAATATGATAGTTCTGTCCACACCATATTATGAGGAGTACTATGAACAAGGCATTGAAGAACCCATTGAAAATCCTTGGTTATGGACATGAATATTTTGTTCAATCATGAAGATGTCCCATCCTCTCCTGACCAAACTGGATTATTCATGATGGAGGATTAAGGATATATGCAAGGAGAGACCATACTCTTAGAGGACAAGCAACCCTTCGACCTGTCCCCTTCCCTGCCTCAACGTACCTACTACCTACCTTCCACTTGCCCTGGCCCTGCCTCAGCCTATCTGTCTCCCTTCAATCGAAAACCTCCTACATGTCCTGCCACCTCACTGCAAACGTAAGTTCTTTTATCGGGGAAGCTACGACAATCTCATTTATGAGCTTGAAGGTAGGAGTGAGGCCTAGGCTTCTGATTTATGAACGAAAGTTCTTTTCTCGCCCCCCCACTAATCACATCAACAAATACCCAAAAAGACTCATTGGAACTTTGCTCGTTGTGGAAAATCCTTTACTTGTAATAACTCTTTTCTTTCCCTCAATTTTTTTCTAATATATTTTTGGATTTTTTCATCTTAATTTAATAAAAAAAAATGAGTTGCAATGCATTATTACTTATATACATTTAAGATAATACTAAATAGGTGGGACCCCTTTTTAGGAAAACAATGATGGATAACACTTCTCTTATTTTTGTGCTCATGATTACCTTGCGAGAAAGATTCTACAGTTGAAAATAGACAAAGAAATTATAGCATGTTTCTATGTGCAATTGATGGATGTTGAGTGTGCTAACAATTTGATTTTTTTTTTTTTAAAGTGGAGAAAATGTTTTTTTTAATAAGCACTTTTGTTTATTTTGCTACACCTAGAGGTTGACATATTATTCAGACTCTAAGAACATGCCTCATCGCAACTTATGATGTATTAGACTTATGGTATACTTGTTATATATTGTGGACAATTGATATGTTTTATGGAATGTCAATCTTCCGTTAGTAA